>CAUYON010011675.1:0-26262 GCA_963573935.1 Arctocebus calabarensis
GCGCCTGTAGTCCCAGCTACTAGGGAGGCTGAGGCAAGAGAATCGCTTAAGCCCAAGAGCTGGAGGTTGCTGTGAGCAGTGTGACGCCACGGCACTCTACCCAGGGCGATAAAGTGAGACTCTGTCTCTAAAAAAAAAAAAATGCAAACAAAATAAAAAAGAAATGGAAAGAAACAAAAATGTTGCTAGTGATTCTAACCAGAACAGAAGGATAATATTTTTTCCTTTTACACATTATCATATTTTCTACATTTTTCATAAACTGCTTCTATTACATACACAGCTCCTTTCAAATTTTTTGGTTGATTTAATTAGAGGGTATGTATATACAGTGCATTTGTAAACTTAGTAAACTTTGAGGCTCAGTTTCCTCCTCTAGGACAACACTTCCCTTTCAAGGTTACTGTTAAAATCAACATAGAACCTGACACATAAGTTGACAATGTAGCTATTGTTAATTAGTGCGCTGGGATTGAATAAAGTAGCACACTACCTTTCAAATGAATGCAGACGTTTTTCCTGTCTATTCAGTGGTTCTAAACAACTAACTGCACTGTGAGGTTATGTAATAATTCAAAAGGTTTTTCTGTCTTCTCCCTCCTCCCCCCTTCCCACCCACCATAATGCTGTGACTTATTTCCTCTACTTGCTCTGGCTGCCTTTCAAATCAGCTGTTTCTGGTTTGTAGAGGGTTTAAAAATCAAAAGGTCCAGTCCAGAGGTTCTAGTCTGTCAACTCAAAAATAAAAAATAGGTTGTCTGGCCCATGCAGTAATGTAATAATATTTGAATTAATAGCCAAAGTATAAAATTTAGAAGATTTCATATAAATATCCAGATTTCCAGCTTTGGAAAATAGATCTAGCAACACCACAGCCCATGGCATCACAAGGCATGTGCTATTCAGATGAGCAGTTCTTATTATACCTTAAAGACTCTCAGGCACCGACACTGAAGATCAGCTGCCATATACCATGACACTAGAAATGTTTCACCTTACTCCAGGCTTGATTCACTATTTACTCTCAGTAGGCATTTGATTTTTATGACCCACTATCCAGCTGTATCAGTCAAGGTCCAATCAGTAAAAAGAAATCATAAAGTGGCTCGGCGCCTGTGGCTTAGCGGGCTAAAGCGCCAGCCACGTACACCTGAGCTGGCGGGTTGGAATCCAGCCGGGGCCCTCCAAACAACAATGACGGCTGCTACCAAAAAATGGCTGGGTGTTGTGGCGGGCACCTGTAGTCCCAGCTACTTGGGAGGCGGAGGCAAGAGACTCGCTTGAGCCCAGGAATTGGAGGTTGCTGTGAGCTGTAATGCCACAGCACTCTATCCAGGGTGACAGCTTGAGGCTCTGTCTCCAAAAAAAAAAAAAAAGAAAGAAATCATAAAGTAATAGAACAGGAAAAGAATAATTACAGCAAGGGACTAAAGTAATGAAGAAAGAGCTAGCAAGGGAGAACTCTAAAGAATGTAAGAACAGCAGATATAAGGAGTGGATATAGCCTTCGGACCAAAATAAGAGTAATCAAAGAAGAGGCCCCACAAAGGCTTAGATCAAACACCATTGAGAAGAATGGAGCTTAATGAACTATAGAAAAGTTTCTGTGCTGGTAGAAAAGTACCATGCTGGAGAAAGCTGCTGGAAATCTGTACTCCAGGGTGTCAGGAAAAGCTGCTTACAGGAATGTGGCTCACTGGAAAGACTATAAAACTGTCCAAGGTGAGTGCCAGTGGAAATTACTGACTGCTGAATGCTAAAGCAGTCAGGTGTGCAGCAGGGGTCTGGGCCCTGACAGGCTACTCTTGATGTAAGTAACAGCTAAGCATGGGGAAACCTAGCTTGAAGCTGGGGAAGCCACATGCTGCGCTGAGTAAGATGGGTGCACTGCAGGACCTGGACATTGGGGAGGCTGCCTGTCCTACAGCAATCCGTCCCTGTGTGCTAAGCAAGCACACCAGAAGCCAGAAGGAAAATCCCTTCCTCTTACAATTTCTCTCCAATACTTTCTATTGACAAAGCTTACCATTATGCCAGCTAACAGAGAAAGAAATTTTAAAGGGCCTACATGTGTTTTCACAGCGTAGCCAACGCAAAGTCAATTTAAAGCTAAGAGACAATAAAACTAAGCCTGGCACAGGAGTCTACTAGAATTACACAAAAAGATATGGGAGCCAAGTAAGACTCAAAGACAGTAAAGAGAAAGTAAAACACTTGCTCTTCAGGCTATCTGGCTTATCAGAGACTTTTTTGGTCTTTTAGATTAATGTAGCTTTGGATGGCCAACTTCTACATGAGAGGTGTTGCCAATATTAGTTTCCTTATAATAACTAACATTTATGAAGTATGACAGGCATATTCTATTATAGTCACTTTACATATATTAGTTCATTTAATCCTTACAGCAATCCTCTGATATAAGTACTTCTATTATCTCTTCACAAAAAAGGAAACAGGCATTAAAAAATAGAGTAATTTGCCTAGCTTCACACAGCCAATAAATAGCAGAGCCACAGTTTGAGCCTATGTAGTCTAGCTCTAGCTCTAGCTCCAGCTCCAGAACCTATATTGTTCTTTACTTTCTTTCTGAGAGATAGGGTCTTGCTCTGTTGCCCAGGCTGGAGTGCAGTGGCATGATCACAGCTCACTGCAGCCTAAACCTCCTGGGTTCAAGTGATGCTCATGCCTCAGCTTTCCGAGTGGCTGGGGTGTTAGGTATGTGCCACTGCTCCTAGCTAATTATTTTTTATTTTATGTAGAAAAAGGGGCTCTGCGCCCGTGGCTCAAGTGGCTAAGGCGCCAGCCATGTACACCTGAGCTGGCGGGTTTGAATCCAGCCTGGGCCTGCCAAACAACAATGACGGCTGCAACCAAAAAATGGGCCAGGCGTTGTGGTGGGCGTCTCTAGTCCCAGCTTCTTGGGAGGCGGAGGCAGGAGACTCGCTTTAGCCCAGGAATTGGAGGTTGCTGTGAGCTGTGACGCCATAGTCCTCTATCCAGGGTGACAGCTTGAGGCTCTGTCTCAAAAAAAAAAAAAAGAAAAGAAAAAGGGTCTTGCCATGTTCCTCAGACTTCTGGCCTCAAGTAATGCTCCCACCTCCCAAAGTGCTAGGATTACAGGTGAGAGCCACCATGCCCAGCCCTCTGAACCTATACTCTTAAGCATTATGCTACGTTGCTATTCTACAAAACAGATTTCATTGTTTTGTTATTTGCTTTTAGCATACGCCCTTCCCCCTAATATGCCTCTGTTGAATGCATAAAGAATTAATGAAGGGAACATACAATAAGGTGTAGGAACTAGGGTATAATATTTGGGTTAATAGGAAATTGACCCCAGGCTGGATGGGTGGCTCATGTCTGTAATCCCAACGCTTTGGTAAGCGAAGGAAGGAGGATGAATTGAGTCCAGGACTTCAAGAACAGCTTGTGCAACATAGTAAGACCTTGTCTCCAGAAAAAAATAAAATAAAATAAAAAGCAGCCAGGTAAGGTGACAAATTTGGGGCTTGAAGCAGAAAAATCGCTTGAGCCTGGGAGTTTGAGGCTGCAGTGAACTATGACTGAACCTCTACACCATTCCAGCTTGGGCAATAGCCTGTCTCAAAAAAGAAAAAAGAAAATTGACCCCCCTCCCATTAATACAGGGTTTGCAAAATTGCAATAGACAGTTTGATGTTATTATCTAGTAGTCAAACCCATGGCCCTGTTACTTAAAACCCACATAAGAATTTCCAATCCAACTAATTCCATTTTATTTCAATAGAGTTAGAAATCAAATACTAGTATTCAAAGAGGACTCCATCATAGGTTTTAAGAAATATGCACTGATATTTAGGTTTTTTTTGTTTTTGTTTTTTTGAGACAGAGCTTCAAGCTGTCACCTTGGGTAGAGTGCCGTGGCATCACAGCTCACAGCAATCTCCAACTCCTGGGCTCAAGCGATTCTCCTGCCTCCACCTCCCAAGTAGCTGGGACTACAGGCGCCTGCCACAATGCCCGGCTATTTTTCGGTTGCAGCCGTCATTATTGTTTGGCGGGCCCAAGCTGGATTCAAACCCGTCAGCTCAGATGTATGTGGCTGGTGCCTTAACTGCTTGACCCACAGGCGCCGAGCCTATACTGATATTTAGTACTATTACTTGCTACTTGGAATTCCCCTTCTAAGATTAAATGGGATCTTAAATCTCATTATTATTCAATGAAAGTCTCATCTCTAAATTCTTTAATTAGGGCAGCGCCTGTGGCTCAGGGAGTAGGGCTCTGGCCCCATATACCAAGGTGGCAGGTTCGAACCGAGCCCCAGCCAAAACTGCAATAACAACAACAAAATAGTCAAGCATTGGGACAGGCACCTGAAGTCCTAGCTACTTGGGAGACTGAGGTAAGAGAATCGCCTAAGCCCAGGAGATGGAGGTTGCTTTGAGTTGTGACGCCATGGCACTCTACCGAGGGTGATAAAGTGAGATTCTGTCTTTAAATAAATAAATAAATAAATTCTTTAATTAGCAGAGAGATTAAGACTGTCACATACAGAAACACTCTGAATCCATTTTAGGTGTTCTTCCCCCAAAAAGGATATACTGACTAAACTATGAAGATATCAAATGTAAAATTAATCTTGGGTAGTCTAAAATGGTAACTATTTCAGATTCTAAGTCAGTGAGTGTTAATTTAAAGGGCACTGGAGGCATTCAGTCCTTTCTTACAGGTTTCAATGGTCTCTGGAGACTGTTTACCTGTGGAGTTTCAAGTTCTGCTATACTGACTAAACACAAGGCATGAGATATACTGTGGAAATTAAAATGTCATTGACACTAACAAAGTTCCTAATTTGGGGAGCTAACAGTACCAATTTAGATGGATCTTATCTTTATTCTGTCTTTACATGGTGTTCATTAAGAAAGTCAGTATTATCTAGTGGTCAAGTGCTTTGGCACTGGGAATCAAACTGATTTAGTTTCAAATCCCACCTCTATCAAAGTCTGCGACCTCTTCAAGCCTGAGTTTGCTCATCTGTAAAGTGAAGTTTAACAGAATCACGTAGTCCTGTCCTGAAGATTAAATAATACGCATCAATGCCTGGTACACAAAAAGAAATCAGTAAACATTAACTATTGTTACTACTATTAAAAGGGTAAGTTTTCTTTTGTTTTTTTTTTCCTTTTTATTGCAGTTTGTGGCTGGGGGCAGATTTAAACCAGCCACCTCTGGTATATGGGACCGGCGCCCTATTCCTTGAGCCACAGGCGCTGTCCCTAAATGAGTAAGTCTTAATTATATTTATCCATATGTTATCCCAAAGAAAAGAAAGTTTTTCTGTAAAATAATCTTGACTCTAACTGCATTAGATTTTATTTGACCTAAACTTAGTTTTATCCATCAAAGATCCTATGAAAGCATAATCTGTAGTTCAAATCATTGAAGACAAATTACTGAATGTTTTCCAGATAGGGAAGAATTTACTGAGCTTGCAAAGTTCAAAATCTTAGAATTTAGAAATAAAATTCAGAACAGTAAAATTTATTGCCTTACCATAAAAGAATAAAGGACACCAGACAATGCAAGTCCTTTAAAATGCAACATCGATAAATCTACTTAAAAGAGAACTGATTATTAGAGAAAAAGCATACTGCACAAATTTGTTCTTCAGGCACAATAAACCTTTGATTTGGTGGTAACTCAACCCCCAGAGATACTTATCACAAATGAGTCAGTTATTAAAATGTGTCACAAAACAAAAATTGAAAACATGAAAGACTGAAACAAAGCTTAAAATGAGAATAAATATAAAGAAGAAAAAAGAAAGTTAAATACTGGGCAGCGCCTGTGGCTCATCAAGTAGGGCGCCAGTGGCTCATCAAGTAGGGCATCAGCCCCATATACCGAAGGTGGCGGGTTCAAACCCGGCCTCAGCAGAACTGTAAAAACAGAAAAATAGCTGGGTGTTGTGGTGGGCGCCTGTAGGCCCAGCTACTCAAGAGGCTGAGGCAAGAGAATCACCTAAGCCCAAGAGTTGGAGGTTGCTGTGAGCTGTGCGACGCCACAGCACTCTACCCAGGGTGAAAAAGTGAGACTCTGTCTCTACAAAAAAAGAAAGAAAGTTAAATACTAAGAAAAACACTATAGGGTGGTGCCTGTGGCTCATCGAGTAGGGTGCCGGCCCCATATGCCAAAGGTCAAACTGCAAAACAGAAAAATAGCTGGGCATTGTGGCAAGCGCCTGTAGTCCCAGCTACGCTGGAGGCTGAAGCAAGAGAATCTCCTAAGCCCAGGAGTTGGAGGTTGCTGTGAGCTGTGTGATGCCATGGCACTCTACCGAGAGCGATAAAGTGAGACTGTCTCTACAAAAAAAAAAGAAAGAAAGAAAAAAAAAATACTATAAAGCAGAAGCTAGAGGAAAAGCTTTTTTTGACCTCTTCCCTGTGGAGGGAATATTCATGGTGAATAGGAACACCAACCCCAAAGCAAGACTCCTGGATTCCAGACTAATTGCTGACAAGTTTATGACATTGGGAGGGAGTAAGGGGGAGGAGCTTACCCATTATTAAAAGTCTATTCCCAAATAAAAGTTAAAAAATTATAAATCAGCACAAAGTTACAAAAACAAAAATCTTAATTGAAAAGTTTTTATAATCAGTAGTGAGATGCCTCAACATTTTCAGAAGTTCTTGTTATGTTCTATACATAGTATTAAGCCTTGCACTTGAATTATTAAATATTTCATTTCATCCTCACAGCAACCCCAAAAGATCATTTAACAGAAGAGACTTAAATGTTAAATAGATTATTCAAGCAGTGACACTGATTTTGAACTAAGTTGTTCGTCTCAAACAGTTCTTTTTTAAATTAGCATATTATTAATTACATTAAACTCTAAAGTCTTCCAGGGGACAAGTCTGGGGGGGCTCTAAAACCAACCTAAGAATAGCACTACTTTTATCTGCTTACATATGAATTTATGATTTTATTTTTTTTATTTTAAGGAGACATGGTCTCCCCACGCTGCCAAGGGTGGAGTGCAGTGGCTAGTCACAGGCACAATCATAACGCAATGCAGCCTCCAACTTCTGGGATCAGCCTCCTCAGTACGTGGGACTACAGACATATGCCATCACACCCAGCTTTGCTGTTTCAATACATCAAAACTGTCAATAAGGAGAGAAGTCCAGAGACTGAGAGAAAGAAAGCCTCCAGAAATTTTTGTAGAAATATAGTTATTACAATTATAGGAGCAATTTTATGTCTGTTGAATCTAATAACAGTACATTTGGGCTTGTATTTTTGTAAGCCTTTTTTTTTGAGACAGAGCCTCAAGCTGTCACCCTGGATAGAGTGCCGTGGCATCACAGCTCACAGCAACCTCCAATTCCTGGGCTCAAGCTTGCCTCTGCCTCCCAAGTAGCTGGGACTACAGGCGCCCGCCACAACGCCTGGCCATTTTTTGGCTGCAGCCGTCATTGTTGTTTGGCGGACCCAGGCTGGATTCGAACCCGCCAGCTCAAGTGTACGTGGCTGGCGCCTTAGCCCGTTGAGCCACAGGTGCCGAGCCAGTAAGCCTTTTTTTCACTTCATTTTCCTAGTATTTCATTTTTACAAAGAAATTGGTTAAAAAAAAACTATTCCTTTGCCAGTTTGTGGAAGATTGCTCTAGAACTCTGGTGTTACCAGCTCTGTGACAAAGAGGAGAGACATTCTCAGATAAATAACAATCCTCAGGTAATCAATCTAAAATCCCACTTTGGCCATTTGTTTGTATCATGACTTCATCCATCAGCTGAAGCAGCTGCTCAGCTGAGTTTATACTATTTAATGCAGGCTCTCAGCCTGCTTATGTACCATTGTTATTTAGTGCCAAAGATTAGCAAACCTAAAAAGCTTAAGATGGTACCAGAGCATCCAACTTCTTTACCAGACAGGACTTCATTTGTCTGAAGAGCACCTTTGGCCTCTTTTACAAATCTAACTTGAGTCTTTCTCTTTCTCAATGCTAAAAAATTCAGCATCATGATTATTGTAGTCATTTATTAAAGCATTTGAGAATCAGAGTTTTTCCCCCCCTTTATTTTACAAATCATTTAGGTATGAAGGCAGATCAAAGGTAAAGGAGGAAGGTTGCAGAAGTATCAAGATAGGCGATTTGGGGGTGAGGAGTGTTGGAGAAAGTGACAGAGAAATCAGTGTCACATATACCTCTTGATGGTCAGATCTGACATGTGAACCTCATTGCTATAGCAATTCCAGACTTTTAAACTCATTTCTAAACACCAATCCTGCCAATTAATGGTTTTATTAGCTATCTGGACTTTTATTCCTCCTCTGAAAAATTCTGGAGAAAAAGTCTTGAATGAAAAAGTAGTAGCAAGAACATGATTAAGGGTGGTGCCTGTGGCTCAGTGAGTAGAGCGCCAGCCCCATATGGCGAGGGTGGCGGGTTCAAACCCGTCCCCAGCCAAATTGCAACAAAAAATAGCCGGGCATTGTGGCGGCGCCTGTAGTCCCAGTTACTTGGGAGGCTGAAGCAAGAGAATGGCCTAAGCCCAAGAGCTGGAGGTTGCTGTGAGCTGTGATGCCACAGCACCTACCAAGGGTGACAGAGAGCAACTCTTGTCCCTTAAAATAAAAAATAAAAAAAAAAACCGTATCCTTTCATACAAATGAAAGTGAGCTGTAAATTAAAAGGTTTATCTGGTCCTTATTTCTGCTTTTTTAATTCCTTTCAAAATGTTAATGTTTATTGACAATGCATCTAGTCACCCAAGAGCTCTGATGGCGATGTACAAGGAGAATTATGTTGTTTGTTTCCGCGTTGTTGGGAGTCTCGGGCAGGTTCTTCAGCCTTTCCGCTTCAAGAATGAGGAGGTGGCCTCTAGGGCACAGGCAAGTGTGACAGCTCAAATGAAAAAGTTGGATTCAAAAAAGTGTGCTGCAGATTTATTTATTTATTTCAAAGACAGAGAGAAAGCGTGAGCGCACTTCCCCATAGTCATGGAAGGGGACCCAAGAGAGGGTTGCCCCTCTCATTTCTTATTTAAAAATAGTACTAGTTCCTAGGAAAGGCTACACTTCCTTAAGAAGAAAAGTCAGTTAGCCAATATAGAAGTTCGGGGAGTTATTTTTTTCCCAGTCTCCCATGAATGAAGTTTATTTTTACAAATTTATCATCTCACTAGTTTCATGATATGTTGGTTCATAACAATAGCATAATTTGTATGGAGAAAATGTTTAGTTCCCAGGAAATAAAAAATACCAATTTAATTCTAAACTGTCTTTGACCAAGTTATATATACTTTTCATTTTATTCTAATAGCTCAAAATGCATTGTCCCTGCTGTAATTATAAACAAATTTTATGAATGCTGATATACAGCATTTTAAGACATACAGCTGTAAAAGCCAATTTGACCATCGATTTACAAAGCCATAAATGAGATGACACACTAATTATATTATTAATGGTCCTGTTGATAACACAACTCATGCAGGCATTTCAGAAAAAAGGAAAACATATAACTGCATATTGTAATAATCATTCAAGACAGAGAAAATACTGAAATTGGGAAAAATTCTAAGTATTTTATAGAAATAGTCTTACTAGCTACTTATTTTAATTAATTTTAATTTTTCATAAATGTTACCTCATTGAGGCTTTAAATATACACACCAAAGCTTGGCACCTGAGTAGGGTCCCGGCCACATTCACTGAGGCTAGCAGGTTCAAACCCAGCCCAGGCCAACTAAACAACAACAACAACTAAAACCAAAAAATAGCCAGGCATTGTGGCAGGCACCTGTAGTCCCAGTTACCCGGGAGGCTAAGGCAAGAGAATCGCTTAAGCCCAAGAGTATGGGGTTGCTGTGAGCTGTGACAAAAAACACTCTACTGATGGCAACACAGTGAGACTCTGTCTCAAATAAATAAACAAACAAACAAGCAAACCCAAATCTCACAAATGTCAGTTCTAATTATGTCAATTCAATTCTAACCTAGTTATAAGAAAATATGAGGCCATGCAAAGTGGTTCACGCTTATAATCCTAGCACTCTGGGAGGCAGAGGCAAGTGGATTGCCTGAGCTCAGAGTTCGAGACCAGCCTGAGCAAAGGCAGGCCTCTAAAACTAGCCAGGTGGTGTGGTGGGTGCCTGCAGTCAGTCCCAGCTAGTTGGGAGGCTGTAGCAGGATCACTTGAGTCCAAGAGTTTGAGGTTGCTGTGAGCTATGATGATGCCATGCCATTCTACCAATGGCGACAAACTGAGACTCTGTCTCCAAACAAACAAAAAAAAAACAGGTTATGTCAAGCTCACGAAGTACTGGGCAGGCAGTTAACCCAAATGAGCGAATGAGGCTTCCACAGGCTTAGGAGTGACAATCAGCTGCTCCACCCCACTGTTGCCTTGAAGGAATACGGGCAAAAAGCAATAATAGTAAAATTAAACATTCTGTTAATCAAACAAAGTCAGTTTGCGGGCTGCATTCTGTACATGTGCCATGCATTGAAACGAATAGTGGCTAAGAATGGGTCTGAATCGGGCAGCCACCCCATATACCGGTCCCGGCCAAACTGCAACAAAAAATAGTCTGGCAGGAGCCTGTAGTCCCAGTTACTCGGGAGGCTGAGGCAAGAGAATCACCTAAACCCAGGAGCTGGAGGTTACTGTGAGCTGTGACACCACAGCACTCTATCGAGGGTGACAAAGTAAGACTCCATCTCAAAAAAAAATTTAAAAAAAAAAAAAGGAATGATGAACAGCAACAATTCAAGCACCCTGGCTACATTATCGTTCCTTAAAAAGTGTTGCCACATTCCTCTTTCTTTCCCACCCACAGGTTATTTTCCTAACCAATGAATGATGCCTCATCTCCCTCAGATTTTATCAAGGCCTACTTCATACCTTATTTATACCTTTCCTTTCTATTTCAGCCCATTCTATTCTCCCATCTTCTTTGAAAGTACTTTCAGAACTAGTATTGAGGCTAGCTAAGTTCTATTTTTTTTTACAGATTAACTCCAGAACAAACTCATGAATTTTTGTTTCCTCTGAATGTAGTTGCACAGTGTACTTTGTGAAATCTTTGAGCACAGTGTACTCTGTGAAATCTTCTACCTATCTAGAGAGCCTATCTGCATTTTCATCAAACAATGCTTTCATCTGTCCTTCTTCCCCCTTTACTAACGTTTGTTCAAGGAATGACAATTAATCAAACGTCAAAATATATTAAAATTCACTTTGAGGCAAATAGATTTAAAAACTTCAGAATATCCACTCCAATGATCTTTAAAAGGAAATGTGAATTAAGAACCTAATGTAGTTTTTTCTTACATTCATTCTAGCACTGCCATCAAAACAGAACAAAATAAAACCCTTAGCTTTCCTCAAAAACAGTATGCTTGATTTTCTTGAAGAGAAGTTATATTGGTTTCAATTCATGGACAAGTAACATTTTCCAGTTTTTTTTTTTTTCTAATAATAATCTGGAAACTTGATTTCTTGAAACCTCTGTGAATCAAAAGAAATGTTATGGTGCCTCTCTCCAGGAAAATTCAGAGCCCCAAATTCTAGCATGCAATTTTACGGGATTCAGAATACTCCAGGATCTTTAGTGGAATATCCACCCATTCCAGGTTAAGAATTCTATTGCTGAATGAGTTTGTTTCTCTCATTAGATATTACATATTTTTAAAATATAGTCTTCCTTAATGAGATCTTTAGCTCTGAGTTTAACTAGGGAAACAGCTTTGAAATTATCACTCTGTTCTGGCAGCCTTTCTCCCAGCTGACAGAAAATTGAGAATTTCTTACCTCTGAGAAATTAACAGCCAAGGGAATGATTCCAGCCACGTAACATCCCACCAACATAGCCAGAGATAGCAGACTAATGGAGATGAAATCATCCATTCTGACCACTAGACTACAAATATCCAGTGGCTTCAAAAGGTGCTTCGATTCTCTTGGTACGGTAGTTCCAAGAGAACAAGTGGGCTTTCCAATTCTTTTGGCCTCCCCACAGCAGGTTCGTTCACGAGGCACCTTTTCTCGAACGTACCTAAAAACAGCCCCTTTTTGCTGATATTAGCACCAGACAAAACTTTCAGCAATCTTAGGTCCAAGCCCCGGGGTCTCAAATGCCAGTCACTGGATTCTCGTGAGTTAACAGAAATGGGAAAAGTCAATGGGGGAAATGTGCGAATGAGCAATTTCTTCAATTGTTGTAATGAGTGCGGCACAACGTCTCAGGCGGCAGAAGGAAAAGGACGAAAACCCAAGCGAACCTGTAAGTTCTCTCCGCGCTCCGGTCTCCAACAGGCGGCCCCGCAGGTGATCCACGCCCCCAGGGCAAGGACCAGCCCACCAGTCCCGGCAAACTCTCCTCCAAGTCAGGAAGGAACAAGGAGTCCTGCAGGCCTTTGACGATGGATCCTAGAGGTTCAGCAGCAAAGCTGATACAAAGCCGTCTCTGCCCTACACCCGGTGGTGCCCATGACACTCCACTCAGTCGGGCCTCGACCCACAGTCGCCAATACTATCGCTGCCATGGCCGCCAAGTGGCACCTTTTCATTACATCTACTTCCGGGTTGTCTCCCCACCACCCCTTTGGAAGGAAACTTCCGGGTTACAACCGATCTATGGCCCAGGATGCTTACACTGCCGCCATTTTTGATAAGGGCCAATAAAAGATGAGTGTTGTCACTGTCTATAATAGCGATCTCTTTAACCACAGATCTAATATAGAAATTATGAAATACAGGGTCTTGGGAAAAAATTGCTTTCTGAAGCTCAGAAAGTTTCTCTCACCTAGCTCATTGCCCTTCCTCAATATGGCTGAAACAGAGTTAGTAGCTTCTCTAGCTGCCGGAAGCAAGTGAGCCTCTATGGTCCAAAGGGCTCTGCGCGTTGTGCACCGACGACTTCCGGCGGCTCCTCTCGCGGGGATTGGCTGTTGGCGGCGTTGCGGCTAAGCTCGTGTAGCGGCGGCGGTGTCGATCGGAGCTGCAGCGGAGAGTTTGGCGCCATGGTGAGAAAGGCCTCGGCGGCTACCCGACCTCCCAGCCCCGTACATTTTTCTATCCCCATCCCAGCAGCGCGAGAGCGGCTTCCCGTCCTTCCAGCTCGTAGGTCGGTCCTTCCCGCCGCGGAGACGCCGGGCCTGACTGTAGGCCCGGAGCCCGTGTCCGCCCTCTGCGCGCCCGCCTGACGAGCTGGGTGTTCCGTCGGCTTGATGGACGCGCTTTTTCTCCCAATTGCTGCTTGATGGAGGAAGGTGCGGGGACTGTGCTCTTTCCCTCCAACACTCTAGCCTATTGTAGGAACAATGGCCAAGGGATGTCTAGCAATCCTTTCCCGAAGCTGACAGATAGAACTGCCTACGCCCAGCATGTGGTCCGGGACGGGCCGTCTTTGCTGGTAGCGTGCTTTCCTAGCTATTGCCTTTTGTTTAACTGCCCTGCCTCCCCCCTCCTTTGTACCTTTTTTCCCTGTTTTGTAGATTTCTCCCTCCAGGTGCCTCATTGGTGGTTTCCTTTGCTCTCAATTCTGTTTTTGCCCTTATTTATAGTCTTAAGGAGCTGGAGGATGAAAAAATAGTCCTAGCTCAGAATCCGAGTCCCTTAGACTCTGTCCCGGGTCTTCCCAGTAAGAAGAAAATAACTAAAATTCATTTGGGAGGTATTATGATCGTTGAAAAATAGGTAACAGGAAAACACTGCCACTTAAAAAATAACTGCCTTGACAATAGTTTTTAAATTTTAGTTATTTTCTTAGTGATTTTTAATTCTTGTCTTTAGACGGTAAGTATTGGAAGTAGTAAACTTTGCCCACAGGTTCATTTTAAGACTAGATACTACGTATAAAAAGCAACATGAGTGTAGCCATTTCCATATGTTACCCTTTCAAATAAATTAGTCTTTTGATTTGTATTAGAATAAGAATAAAATCAATAGAGTAGCAATTAGTATTGCTAGTGTATTGGCCAAGCTCTGTTGCAAGACTGCTGGTATGGTTTCTAGAAATTTTATTTTCAACAAATGACCCATTGAAACTGCTTTTTTTGAGTGGCTAACTTATAGAAACTATATAACAAATCTAATATGCTTTCTGTGGCTTTTGATCACTGTTAAACAAGGTTCTGACTGTGTTGAGGACATTATAGGTGAGAGTAACCTTTTATCTCACCCTCACATTTTTAGTCAAAATGATTCAGGTTTTTTTGGTTTGTTTTGTTTTTTTGAGGCAGAGTCTCACTATGTCACCCTGGGTAGAGTGTTGTGGCATCACAGTTCGCAGCAACCTCCAACTCTTGGGCTTAAGTGATTCTCTTGCCTCAGCTTCCCAAGTAGCTGGGACTGCAGGCACCCGCCACAAAGCCCAGCTATTTTTGTTGTTGTTGTTTTTGTTGCAGCTGTCATTGTTTTTTTTTTTTTTTTTTTGCAGTTTTGGCCAAGGCCAGGCTTGAACCCACCACCCTCGGTATATGGGGCCAGCACCCTACTCCTTGAGCCACAGGTGCTGCTGCCTCATCCCCCTTTTTTTTTAAGTGTCTCACTGTCTCCCTCAGTAGAATACCATGGCCTCACAGGAACCTCAAAGGGTTTAAAGCAATTCTGTTGCCTCAGCCTCCCAAGTAAGTGGGACTACAGGCGCCCATCTCGGCACCCACCGCAACAGTTGTCACTGTTGTTTAACTGGCCAGGGCTGGCTTCGAACCTGCTAACCTCAGTGTATGTGACTGGTGCCGTAACAGTCTCAGTCGCCCTAGGGTTGAGTGCTGTGGTGATGTATCTCATAGAAACTTCAAACTTTTGGACTCAAGTAATTCTCATGCCTCAGCCTCTTAAGTAACTGGGACTAATGGCGCTGGCCACAATCATGTGGCTATTTTTAGAGATGGGGTCTCACTCTTGCTCAGGTTGGTCTAAGACTCCTGAGCTCAGGCAGTCCCCCCACCTTAGCCTTCTAGAGTGCTGGGATTACAGCCATGAGCCTTGTGCCGAGTCCCATGATTCAGTTCTTAGTAGGAGTATGATAACCCTTTGCTTTGCATATAGTGCCATTGTTTATACAAAAAGTCTAGACTTCCTCTATTTCACTTACAGTTTGTTGACCGTTAAAAATTGTCACTTCAGGGTGGCAGGTTCAAACCCAACCCCAGCAACAAAAAAATAGCCGGGCGTTGTAGCGGGTGCCTATAGTCCCAGGTACTCCGGAGGCTGAGGCAAGAGAATCGCCTAAGCCCAAGAGCTGGAGGTTGCTGTGAGCTATAATGTCACAGCACTCTACCGAGGGTGGCAAAGTGAGACTCTTTCTCTAAAAAAAAATTTGTCACTTCAAAACAGTTTGGAGGGGCAGTGCCTGTGGCTCAGCGAGTAGGGTGCCGGTTCCATATACCGAGGGTGGCGGGTTCAAACCCAACCCCAGCCTAACTGCAACAAAAAATAGCCAGACTTTGTGGTGGGCACCTGTAGTCCCAGCTACTCAGGAGGCTGAGGCAAGAGAATTGCCTAAGCCCAAGAGCTGGTGAATAATTTAATGGGTTTTTTAGGAAATACTAAAATGTACATTAATGTACCAATGTACATTAATTTTGCATTGCTAATTTATGCCTTATTGTTAAGAGTCTAAACCTTGGGTAAATTGTGACTGCTTTTGTGCTAAGGTAGGGAAAAACTTGGGTTGATGTGGTGCTTGCAGTGATTATAGTGTTTCCTTTATCACCCCTTTGGAATTTTTATTAGGGGCTTAATCTGGAGATAGAAAGGAATCAGTGGAGACAGAAAACCTAAGCAGGTTTATACTCTATTTGGGAGGAAAGAATTTTTTTTAAAAAAAAGCAGTACAAGGTAGCTTACGCAGAGTACTTAGCAGGCACTAAGTGCAGTAGGATTGGAGAAAGCAGTTACGAAGAACCGTGAGGCAAGGGAGACTACGGAAGAGTTGTGAATCCAGCTAGCTTCCACACTCGGACAAAGGCCTAAACACTGTAGGAAGAACATCCTAATTACATTTTAGTAACTAAAAATTATTATCAGGTCACAAATGGAGATCTTGTATTATACTATGAATTTCTCAAATGTAAGGTGGAAACTTACATTGAAATCACATTTTTCCCCTGCAGTCTCACACCATTTTGCTGGTACAGCCTACTAAGAGGCCAGAAGGCAGAACTTACGCTGACTATGAATCTGTGAATGAGTGCATGGAAGGTGAGTTTAACACTGATCAAAGAGTAGAAATCATTGAAATATTATTTTCCCTCACATTCACTTTTTAAAGTTTATCTCTGAGAAACTGGGTTTGCTTTTTTGAATTGTTAATTTGAGCAGGGAGAGTAGATATTTCGGACAGACCATATTTCTTAACTATTTCAAACATTAATTATATATATACTGTCCTCCTTGCTACAAATACTACTTTTTCTTTTAAAATTTTATTTATTTTTTATTTATTTAAGAGAAAAAGTATCACCCAGGGTGCAGTATAGTAGCACTTTTTTTTATTTATTTATTTTTATTTTTTTTGTAGGCCCCAGTAGAATGTGGCATCATAGCTCACAGAAACCTCAGACTCCTGGGCTTAAGTGATTCTCTTGCCTCAGCCTCCCAGTAACTGCGATTACAGATGGCTTGCCACAACACCCAGCTATTTTTAGAGGTGGGGTCTCATTCTGGCTCAAGCTGGTCTCAAACTCCTGAGCTCAAGCAATCTGCCCAGTTTGGCCTCCCAGAGTGCTGGGATTATAGGCATGAGCCACTTCACCTGGCCTCAGCTAATTTTTTTAAAGTATTATAGAGACAGGGTTTTGCTGTGTTGTCTGGGTCTCCTGACCCCCCCCCCCCAAGCAAGCCTCCCAAAGTGCTGAGATTATAGGTACGAGCCACCACACCTAGCATACTTTACCTTTTTTTAGTAAACTTGCATATATAAAAAGTGACTTTGCAAAGTTCCTTGTTGTTTTATAAATCTAATGTTATATGTTTTTGCATGTAATTTTGTTATATTAGTGAATCTTTTATATCCCTTGTATGTTCTGGTTAAACTCAACCATTGTCCAGTTGTTAAGGCAGACCCTGGAGATACCTTTCGAATCTAATAGTTTGCTTAATAAACAAACATTACAGCTGTTGAAATGTTATATCCTATAAAACTAGGATTTTTTTTTTTTTGTTAGAAAATAAAATAAGCTCAGGAAATAGAGGCAAATGGAACCAAATCAGTATAATTTATTGTGCATTTGATAAGCTGACACCACCCTAAAGGGGACTATTAGCTTTTAATATTTCTTTATTCAGTAAAGCATTAGATGAGAGCACATAGATGGATGTTCACAGATTGTTTGTTCTTATGTTTAATCATTACATCAAATAAACAAGTTGTGCACACCCAACATCCTTTCTAGAAAATTGTTCATTCTTCCCTTCTTCCTGTAAAGATTTTTATAGTAACTTATTTTTATCACAGGGCATTTCTCTGAATCTGTTGATGATTTAGAACTAACTGCATTAGACTTAAAACCTATATAAAGCCAATAATGGGTAGCCCTGTGAATAAAAACTACTTGTAATAAATAGAGATAGCTTCTGGATACCTGTGCTAGTCCTGGGTACTATCAAATTCTGCTCTAATTTTAAAGAACAAGGTACTCGATCTCTTTTCAGGTCTCTTCCTCTGCTGCCATTCTTTCCTTCCATTGAAATACACTTTCTGGGCGGCGTCCGTAGGTCACTGTACAGGGCATTAGCCACATACACCAAGGCTGGCAGGTTCGAACCTGGCCCAGGCCAGTTAAAAGAATAATGACAACTGCAACAACAAAAAAATATAGCTCGGCATTGTGGCAGGCACCTGTAGTCCCAGCTATTTGGAATGCTGAGGCAAGAGAATCGCTTCAGCCCAAGAATTTGAGGATGTGAGCTGTGATGCCACAGCACTCTTCGGAGGGCAACAACTTGAAACTCTGTCTCAAAAAAAAGAAATACACTTTCTCCTTTAGCAGATTGTTACCTTACCTTATCTGTATTTCATGTTTAGTCTTTGATCCTGCAGTACCCTTTAGAAATCTTTGCTGATTTTAGTAAACCCTAATTTTTTAGTAATGAGTATAATTTATTTTTACTTTATTTTTAGGTTATAGACAAACTACAGAGAGTTTTATTACTCCCTTTCTCCACCCCTGTACAGTTTCCCCTATTTTTGTTAACATCTTACATTGTGTGGTACATTTGTTACAGTGATGAACCAGTATTGATACACTGATACATTATTATTATTAACTGAAGTTTATAGTTTATGCTAGAGTCCATTCTCTGTGTGGTATAATTCTTTGTTTTGCCAAATATATGATGTCATGGATTCAGGTTACAATATCAGACAGAGTAGTTTCACTGCCCTGCCCTAAAAATCCCTTCTCTTCCTACCGCACCTCCCCAGCCCCTGACAATCACTCATCTTTTTATTGTCTCCACAGTTTTGCTTTTCCCAGAATTATTGGAATCATTACCATATGATGCCTTTGCAGACTGGCTTCTTTCACTTAACAATATGCATTTAAGGTTCCTCATGTCTTTTATGACTTGACAGCTCCTTTTTCTTTTTCATTAGAAATGGTGATTTATTTTCCATTAAAAGCTAAACACAAAAGATGTTATAAATATCAAATCAGTTCTCACTTGCTATTGCCAAATGGTAATTTTCTTATTCTGTTTTTCTTTCTCATAATAGAGCTTTTCCTCTATGACTCACCCTCAATTTTTTAAATTAATAGACTTTTTTTTTTTTTTTTTGAGACAGTCTCAAGCTGTCACCCTGGATAAAGTGCGGTGGCTTCACATCTCACAGCAACCTCCAATTCTGGGGCTCAAGCGAGTCTCCTGCCTCTGCTTCCCAAGTAGCTGGGACTACAGGCACCTGCCACAACACCCGCCCATTTTTGTTTTGGTTGCAGCCATCGTTGTTTGGCGGGCCTGGGCTGGATTCGAACCCACCAGCTCAGGTGTACGTGGCTGGCGCCTTAGCCCGTTGAGCCACAGGCGCCGAGCCATTAATAGACTTTTTAAGAGCAATTTTAGGTTTATGGAAAAATTGGTTAGAAAACACAAATTTCCAACATATTCTTCTTCCCTCCCCACTTCCAGCTTCCTGTTACCACATTTTGACTAGTGTGAGGCATTTGTTGCAGTCATTGAACCAGTATTATGTATTAACTAAAGTTCCTAGTTTGTGTGATGGTTCACTGCTTTCTTTGAACAGTCTGTTGGTTTGGGCATATGTACAATAACATGTATCTACCATGATTATATCATAAGAATAATTTAACTACCGAAGATCCTATGTGCCCAACCTATAACTAAGTACCTCCCTTCCCCCCAAACCCTTGGCAGCTACTGATCTTTTTACATTCTCTGTACTTTGTCTTTTCTACAATGTAATGTTGGAGTTATACAGTATGAAGCTTTTTTAGATTGGAGTCTTTTACAGTGTGCTACGAAGGCTTTCCCAAATTTTTTGTGGCATTGTAGTTCATTTTCTTAATCACAGAATAATATCGTTGTACAAATATACCTTAGTTTGGTTATTATTTGACCTATTAAAGACATCTTGGTTACTTCTGGGCTTGTTTGGTTTCTCAGTTTCTGGCAATTATGACTAAAGCTGCTATAAACATTCATGTGGAGTGGTGCCTGTGGCTCAGTGGGTAGGGCACTGGCCCCATATACCGAGGGTGACGAGTTCAAACCTGTCCCCGGCCAGCTAAAACAGCAATGGCAACTGCAACAAAAATAGCCGGGCGTCGTGGCGGGCACCCAGGTACTCGGGAGGCTGAGGCAAGAGAATTGCCTTAGCCCAAGAGCTGGAGGTTACTGTGAACTGTGACGCCACCACACTCTACCGAGGGCGACAAAATGAGACTCTGTCTCAAAAAAAAAAAAAAAAAAAAACCATTCATGTGCAGGTTTCTATGTGGACCTAAATTTTCAGATTATTTGAGTAAATACATAGAAGCATGATTGCTGGATCATGTGGTAAAACTACCTTTCCTTTCTAAGGAACTGCCAAACTGACCTTAGAAGTGGCTATATTATTTTGCATTTCCACCAGCAATGAATAAGTTTGCTGGCCTTTGTCAGTGTTTCATATTTTAGCCATTCTAGTAGATGTGTAGTGGTATCTCATTTTTATTTTTATTTTATTTATTTACTTATTTTTTTGAGACAGAGTCTCACTGTGCTGCCCTCGGTAGAATACTGTGGCATCACAGCTCACAGCAACCTCCAACTCTTGGGCTTAAGCGATTCTCTTACCTGAGCCTTCCCAGTAGCTGGAACTACAGGCACCCACCACAGCGCCCAGTTATTTTTTTGTTGTAGTTGTTTAGCTGGCCCGGGCTGGCTTTGAACCCGCCACCCTCAGTGTATGTGGCTGGTGCTATAACCACTGTGCTATGGGTGCCGAGCCTTGTTTTTGTTTTTTAAGAAATGGGATCTCAGTGTGTTGCCCAGGTTTGTGTCCAATTCTGTGGCCTCAAGTGATCCTCCCACCTCAGCTACCCAAAATTCTGGGATTGCAGACATGACTCATCATGCCTAGGCATATATGCCTGTCCTTACGGCCCTTCCACATACTCTTGATTTCAGTAATTTTGTAGTACTCAATTTTGAAATCAGGAAGTGTATATCCTCTTACTTCATTCTGTTTTGAGATTATTTGGGTATCCTGCATTCATGTCAAACTTGAATCACCTTGTCAGTTCCTTTAAAAGCAGAATGCATTTTGTTAGAGGTTGTATTGAATCTATAGGTTATGGGGATGTGTTGCCAACCTTTTTTTTTTTTTTTTTTTTTATAGAGATGGGCTCTTGCTCTTGCTCAGGCGATCCTCCCCCTCAGCCTCCCAGAGTGCTAGAATTATAGGCACGAGTTCTGTTCCCAGCCTGGTGTTGCCATCTTAATATTGTTCTAACTCATGAATACAGGATGTTATTCTATTTATTTAGGACTTTATTTTCAATGACATAATAGTTTTCAGTATAGTCCTATGCTACTTTTGTTAAGTTTTTCTTTCTTCTTTTTTTTTTTTTTCTTCAGACAGAGTCTCAAGCTGTTGCCCTGGGTAGAGTGCTGTGCTGTTATAGCTCACAGCAATCTCCAACTCTTGAGCTTGAGCAATTCTATTGCCTTAGCCTCCCAAGTAGCTGGAACTACAAACGCCCATCTCAATGCCCATCTATTTTTGTCGTCGTCGTCGTCGTTGTCATTGTTGTTTTAGCTGGCTTGGGCCAGGTTTGAACCCTCCAGCCTCAGTGTATGTGGCTGTTACAGAAAAATTAATAAATTAGAAATTTATTTCTAAACAGTTTATTATTTTTATATGCTGTTGTAAATGGAGTTGTTTTCGTTTTCCGTTTTGAGAGAGAGTCTCCCTCTGCCCCGGGCTGAAATGCTGTGTTGCCACAGCTCACAGCAACATCAAACTCCTTGGCTCAAGCAATCCTCTTGCCTCAGCCTCCCAGTATCTAGGGCTACAGGCATTGTGCCACCACACCCAGCTAGTTTTTCTACTTTTAGTAGGAAAAACAGGGGTCTCACTCTTGCTCAAGCGGGGCTTAAACTCTTGAACTTAAGCAATCCACCCACCTCAGCCTCCCAGAGTGTCAGGAATATAGGCCAGAGCACAGTGCCTGGCCTGGAGTTGTTTCATTTTCAAACTGTTTATTACTAGGGCATAGAAATACGATTGATTTTCATATGTTGATCCTGTATCCTGCATCTCTGCTGCATTCATTTATTCTGTTGGTTTTTTGGTAGTTTCTTCAGGATTTTCTGTCTGCAAGATCATGTCATTTATGAATAGAGATAGTTATACTTCTTCCTTTCTGATCTGAATACGTCTTATCTTTTTCTTGCCTAATTGTTCTGGCTAGAAACAAATTGTCTAGTACAATGTGGAATAGAAGTGGTAAGAGTAGATATTCCAGTATTCTTCCTAATTATAGCAGAAAATCATCTAGTCTTTCACCTTTAATCATGATAGTAGCTCTAGATCAATGCCTTTTTTTAAAAATGAGCAATGAATTTATTTTCCTGGTTTTTACTTCCTGTCCATTCATGTGATACTCTATGATCACAGGGTAGTATATCAATAGCAATCAAAAACCCTAAGATAGTTGCTTGATAGTTCTGTGGCTGAATATTGATTTTTTTTTTATTATTATAGCTGTGTACAATAATACAATCATGGAGTGCAATGAGCTGGTTCCATATACAGTCTGAAATGTTTTCACCTAACTGGTTAACATACCTTCATGGTATTTTCTTAGTTATTGTGTTCAAACCCTTATACTCTACATTTGGTAAACTTTACCTGCACCCTTCCACCTCCTCCCTTCCCCTCCTTGCCCCTTCTCCCCTTCCCCATATTCTTGTACTGACATTGGGTTATAGCCTTCGTATGAAAGCTATAAATTAGTTTCATATTAGGGCTGAGTACATTGGGTACTTGAATATTGATTTTTTTTTTGAGACAGAGCCTCAAGGTTTCACCCTGGATAGCATGCTGTGGCATCACAGCTCACAGCAACCTCCAATTCCTGGTCTCAAGCGAGTCTCTTGCCTCTGCCTCCCAAGTAGCTGGGACTACAGACACCCGCCACAATGCCCGGCCTTTTTTTTTTTTTTTTTTTTTTTTGGTTGCAGCCATCATTGTTGTTTGGCGGACCCGGGCTGGATTCAAACCCGCCAGCTCAGGTGTACGTGGCTGGCGCCTTAGCCCTTTGAGCCACAGGCGCTGAGCCAAATATTGATTTTTTTACTAAGAGATTTATGAAGTTAATTTGAAGGTTCATAAAGAGCCTGTGTTTTTTCCAGAAAACTAGCATTTACATTAGAGCACTTATATGCATGTTACATGCACTGATGATTTAAATATGTTATTTCAAGTAATTGTCACAACTCTGTGAAGAGGTACTATTGCTTTCCCTGTTTGACAGTTAAGGTTCAATGGATGGAGTCATTTACCCAAGGTTTCACAAGTAATAAAATTTAGAGCTAGAATTTAGATCTCTCTGAATCCGGAGTCTAGGATTTTAAATAACATACTAGAATAATCTCTTTCTGCATTATAAACTTTATTGTAATTTTTTTACTTGGTGGCTTTAGGAAGAGTTACTGAAAACCTGATAGGGGCCAGTTGAGGTGACTCACACCTATAATCCTAGTACTCTGGGAGGCTGATACGGGTAAATTGCTTGAGCTCAGGAGTTCAAGACCAGCCTGAGCAAGAGCGAAACACCATCTCTAAAAAAAATAGCCAGGAGTTATGGTGGGGGACTGTAGTCCCAGCTACTTGGGAGGCTGAAGCAAGAGGATCACTTGAGCCCAAGAGTTGGAGGTTACTGTGAGCTATGATGTGATGGCACTGTACCATAGGCAAGAAAGTGAGACTGTCACAAAAGAAAAAAAAGGCCGGGCAATGTGGCTCATGTCTGTAATACTAGCACTTTCGTAGGCCAAGGTGGGTTGATGCTTGAGCTCATCATGAGTTGGAGACCAGCCTGAGCAAAAGTGAGCCCCCTGTCTCTGCTAAAAGGAAAAAAAAAAAAATAGAAAAACTGAGGCAAGAGGATCACTTGAACCCAAGTGTTGGAGGTTGCTATAAGCTATGACGCCATGACATTACGGCATTCTACCCAGGGTAATAGCTGGAGAGGCTGTCTCAAAAACAAAAAAAAGGCTTGGCGCCTGTGGCTCAACAGGCTAAGGCGCCAGCCACTTACACCTGAGCTGGCGGGTTCGAATCCAGCCTGGGCCTGCCAAACCACAATGACGGCTGCAACCAAAAAGGAAAAAAAAAAAAATGTCCGAGTGTTGTGGCGGGTGCCTGTAGTCCCAGCTACTTGGGAAGCAGAGGCCAGAGATTCGCTCGAGCCCAGGAATTGGAGGTTGCTGTGAGCTGTGATGCCACAGCACTCTATCCAGGGTGACAGCTTGAGGCTCTGTCTAAAAAAAAAAAAAAAAAAAAAAAATACTGTTGAGACCCACGATGTTTGTATTTGTTTGAGCCATCAGAAGATAAGTCTTTAAAGTCCCTAGAGCTCCAGTGGTTTGAAATAGTCATTTTATAATTAATATACATATAGTTAGCAGCATTCTGGTGAATTTATAAAATTTTTAAAAGTTTGCTGGCATCAGTAATTAAAACAAAAGTGCTTTCCCCAGCCCTGCTTTATTAAAGTGAGTATCAACTTATAACATTACTCATATCTAGACATTTATGCAATTATAAAATCTCAGTTTTTTACCCACCCTCTCACAGGTGTTTGTAAAATGTATGAAGAACATCTGAAGAGAATGAATCCCAACAGTCCCTCTATCACATATGATATCAGTCAGTTGTTTGATTTTATCGATGACCTGGCAGACCTCAGCTGTCTGGTTTCCTGAGCTGATACCCAGACATACCAGCCTTATAACAGACTGGATTAAAGAGAAGATCTACGTGCTCCTTCGCCAGCAGGCCCAACAGGCAGGGAAATAATTAAGTTGGAAACAACAGGGGGTGGGGGTGGGCTTGGAACACACGTGTGTACAGCGTGCTGTAGTGGAAGTTTTGTATTATAGTATTCCTGTTTCCATTTTGTTACACTCTAGCCAAGATTGAAGATATTAGATGAAATGTGAGGCTCTTATTCAATCTGAAACCCCTATTACCCTTTTTTTCTGTTTTTTTTTTTACTTAAACATTTTTATGATGATTTAGATGAAAGTTGTTCTTTGTCAGTTGATATTGGTTCCAATCCTTCAGACTGTTCATACCTACTTTACTTTATAACATTCACTGTACTAACTTGTCTTCAGGATGGGGTGAAGGGTGGTTAACAGTTTTTTTGTCCTCGAGACCATATGGTGGCTATTGGTGACCCTGACAAGAATGAATTCCATGGGGCAATGGTACAAAAACTTTGGTGTAGTAAAAAGATGGATATGAGGAAGTGGAAACAGGGGAGCAGAGAAGTTGGATGGGAGCCGAAAAGGAGTATGGAGTCAAGAGAAACTCTGTGCTGTTAATGAGAGTTATTACTGCATGTTTATATGTTGATAGGAATAATCCCATATAGAGAGAAAAACTGATGATACAGGAGAGAGAGGAATAATTCCAGGAGCAAAGTCCCTGAGCAGGGAGATAGGACAAGGGATCTAGTGCACAAGTCAGGGAGATACCAGAGCACTTGGTAGCACATCCACATCCTTCCAGTGGGAGGAAAGGCAGTGCACATATGTAAAGCTAGGCAGAGGGACAGACTTAGTGGATGGAGGATGTGGAATTTCTCTTCTGCCTAGTTCTGTTTTCTCCACAAAACAATAATCAAGGATGTCAACTGGAAGTGAAGATTTGAGGGGTGGTGTGTTGATTTGAAGAGAGGAGAACATGAGTGGAAGGTGTCGTTGACCACAAGAGTAGGGTAGGATTGGCAGGCAGTGTTGAGAGCCTGCTTGAGATCTGTGCTGTACATGAAAGCATCTTCTACGTCAAAACCTTGATTGTGTTTTTCTCCTCTTTCTAAGTTCTAGCCCCTGTCCAGGTACTGAGGGCTACATCTTACTACAATTAGTTGGTACATCAACCCATACATTGGTAATTATGTTATTTATTTATTTTGCATTAATGTCCATCAACATTCATTCATTCAATCATATTTATTGAGTGCCAGGCACCATTTTAGGTACTGCGGTTATAGCAGCAAACAAAGCTGGTCTCTGCCCTCAGGGAACTTGTCTTGTACATCTTAAAAGACATGATCCCTCATCTTTGGCAAACATAAGGAAGACCAGTTAGGAAGTGGAAGTTTCCATATTTAAGTACTCAAAACTGGAATTGCATAATTCCTTAGAATATGAAAAGAATGTGATGGTCCCTTACCAGAAAAGAAGTTAAAGAGGTACAGGCTGCCATAGGGAGTGCACCTTTCTTTCTTTCCCACTAGTACTGGACTGGCTTGATGGAATCTGACCAAGTGCAGCAGACAGGAGAGTAATTTGCTGGAATTTTTGTCTCTAGTGTCAGAGTAGGGATTCATCATTATCTTCAGAAGAGCATGAATTAATTAACCATCATAACAAAGCAGAATCTGCTCCATCCAAGTTCTCAGGATGGCATAAACCCTAGAAGATACAACTTCCTTTGAACCCTTAAGTATGTCCAAAAGACAAGCAGAGCATACATTAAAAAGGGCTTGTTAACTGACTAAGCCTCCTCATTTCATCATCCTTAC
>CAUYON010011676.1:0-42813 GCA_963573935.1 Arctocebus calabarensis
CCTTCCCACAAACTGATGTTCTTTCAAGTTCACTTGAGGCAGAACACAGATTGTTGAAGGAGATGGGCTGGCAGGAAGACAGTGAAAATGATGAAACATGTGCTCCTTTAACTGAGGATGAAATGAGAGAATTCCAAGTTATTAGTGAACAGTTACAGAAGAATGGTTGGAGAAAAAACGGTATTTTGAAAAATGGCCTGATCTGTGACTTCAAGTTTGGACCCTGGAAAAACAGCACTTTCAAACCCACAATTGAGAATGATGACACAGAGACAAGTAGCAGTGACACATCGGATGACGACGATGTGTGAAGGATTTCCTAACAGCTTTAGAAATTTTAGTGTGATACATCTTTCATACAGTTTGGAGTGAATTGTAAAAAATGAAGAACTATAATTTATGTAGTGACATACCCCATTAGAAGATTTGGGGGGGGGACTTCAATATGAAGAAAACAAAGAATGTTGTGTTGGGCTGTGTTGAACATTATTTCTCTGTAAATGAATGTTGTAGAAATGAGGAAAAAAATGTTATACACCATGATAAACTGGGCTTTATCCCAGGCATGCAAGTCTGGTTCAATACACATAAATCCATAAATATAATTCACTACACAAATAAAATCAAAAACAAAGACCATATGATTCTCTCAATTGATGCAGAAAAGGCTTTTGATAATACCCAGTATCCTTTCATAATAAGAGCACTTAAAAAAATAGGCTTAGGTGGGACATTTCTTAAAATGATAGAGGCTGTCTATGGCAAGCCCCATAAGTACAATTATTTGAATGGAGTAAAACTGAAAGCATTTCCATTCAGATCTGGAACTAGACAAGGATGCTCACTGTCACCACTGCTATTCAACATGCCACTGGAAGTCCTACCCATTGCAATCAGGCAAAAGAAGCAAGGGTATTCAGATGAGAAGAGAGGAGGACAAACTCTCACTCTGTGTAGAATATATGATCTTATACCTAGAAAACCCCGAGGACTCACCTACAAAGCTCTTAGAAGTAATCAAGGAATATACAAGTGTCTTAATATACAAAGATACAAAATCAATACCCAGAAGTCAGTAGCCTTCATATATGCCAATAATCATCAAGCTGAGAATAAAATCAAAGACTCAAAGACTCTATTCCTTTTTCAATAGTTCCAAGAAGATAAAATACCTGGAAATATATCTAACAAAGGACATAATGGAAACTAAGAAACCCTGAGAAAAGAAATAGCAGAATACATTAACAAATGGATGAACATACCATGCTCATGGCTGGAAAGAATCAACATTATTTAAATGTCCATACTATCCAAAGAAATCTATAGATTTAATGCAATCCCCATCAAAGCACCATTCTCATACTTTAAAGAACTTGAAAAAATAGCACTTCGTTTTGTATGGAATGAGAAAAAAGCCAAATAGCCAATACAATTCTGAGAAATAAAAACAAATCTGGAGGTATCACGTTATCAGACTTCAGGTTATATTACAAGTCTACAGTGATCAAAACAGTACTGGCATAAAAATAGAGACATAGATCTATGGAATAGAATGGAGAGTCTAGAGATGAACCCAGACACATATTATTATTCGATTGTTGATAAGCCTAACAAAAGCGTGCACTGGGGAAAGAATCCCTCTTTAATAACTAGTCCTTGAAGAACTGGTTAGCCACATGTCAGAGACTGAAACTTTACCCACATCTCTCACTATTGACAAAAATTGACTCTCACTGGATAAAAGATTTAAATTTAAGACATGAAACAATAAAAATTCTAGAAGAGAGTGTGAGGAAAACACTTGAAAATATTGGCCTGAGAAATTATTTTATGGGGAAGGTTCCCCTGACAATTATAGGAATACCAAAAATAAATAACTGTTATTTGATCAAGCTAAAAAGCTTTTGCACAACTAATGGCACCACAACCAAAGCAAACAGACAGCCTTTAGAAAGGGAGAAGATTTTTGCACGTTATGAATCTGACAAAGACCTGATAAATATAATCTAAAGAGAACTCAAATTAATCAACAAGAAAAGAGCAAACAACCCATTTCTAAATGGGCAAGAGACTTGAACAGAAACTTCTCCAAAGATGACAGACAAATGGCCAAGAATCACATGAAAAATGCTCATTGTCTTTAATTTATCAGAGAAATGCAAATCAAAACCACTGTGAGATATCACCCAGCTCCAATAAGATTAGCCAAGATTACAAAGTCCAAAAACTGCAGATGGAGATTCTGGCATGGATGTGGAGAGAAGGCAACACTTCTTTATGGAAAGAAGCATGAAGGATTCTCAAAGAACTAAAAGTTAGCCTTCCATTTGATTCCATAATCCCATTACTAGGTATCTACCCAGAAGAACAAAAATCATTTTACTACAAAGACATTTACACCAGAATGTTTATTACAGCTTAATTCATAATTGCCAAGTTGTGAACGCAGCCCAAATGCCCATCAACCCATGAATGGATTAACAAACTATGGCATATGTTTGGAATATGTGGAATATTATTCAATCATAAGAAAACATGGAGACTTCACATATTCTATGTTTACCTGGATGGAATTGGAACATATTCTTCTTAGTAAAGTATTCTAAGAATGAAAAACAAAATATCCAATGCACTCAATACTAATATGAAACCAATATATAAACAATTGCACAACCACACAAATGATAAAACACAAATGTAGTCTAGCAAGGGGGAAGGTTTAGTAGGGAGGGGGAACAGGGGAGGGCGGTTTGAGGGAGGAGGGAGGGCAATTGGCGGTATCTCGCCCAATGTGCGCAATGCAAGGGTGTCCAGCACGTCCCTGGGTGAAGGGCTCTACTACAATTTGAAATTGACCTTGGAAGTGAGAACAATGTAACCAAAAAATGTGTTCCCTCAGGCAGGACCTGTGGCTCAGTGAGGGGGGTGCCAGTCCCATATACCAAGGGTGGTGGGTTCAAACCTGGCCCCAGCCAAACTGCAACAAAAATTAGCCAGGCATTGTGACGGATGCCTGTGCTCCCAGCTACTCAGGAGGCTGAGGCAGGAGATTCGTCTGAGCCTGGGAGTTGGAGGTTGTGAGCTGTGAGTTGAGTTGGAGACTGTGAGCTGTGACGCCACAGCACTCTACCGAGGGCAATAAAGTGAGACTCTGTCTCTAAAAAAAAAAAAAAAAGTGCACCCTCATATTAACTTGAAAAATGAATAAAAATAAAGATTAAATAATACTTATAATTTATTCCTCCTGTATAAGTAAAACATCTCCTTTGATCAACATCTCCCCCATTTACCCCCACTCCCCAGCATCTGGTAACTAACATTCTGCTCTGTGCTCTGAGTTCGATTATTTTACATTTGCCTGGCTTCTTTCACTTAGCATAATATCTTTTAGGTTCAAACTCATCCCCACAGCTATAAAACATCTTTTTTTTTTTTTTTTGCAGTTTTTGGCCAGGGCTGGGTTTGAACGTGCCACCT
The DNA here is from genome assembly GCA_963573935.1 of Arctocebus calabarensis. Classification (NCBI taxonomy): domain Eukaryota; kingdom Metazoa; phylum Chordata; class Mammalia; order Primates; family Lorisidae; genus Arctocebus; species Arctocebus calabarensis. Next base: position 3,478 of record CAUYON010011676.1, read on the forward strand.
CCAGTATATGGGGCTGGCATCCTACTAGAAAACAACTCTTAAGCATGAACAGTATTCCGGAATGCAATCCTCTCAGTGGAATCTCCAGATATTAATCAATTAATTAAAAAGAATTTCACTGCTCAGATACAGACCTAATCTTCTAAATGAGCCTGTTTCCCTTCTGTAAAATAGAAATAGTAAATGTTCAAGCTCCTTAGTGAAATCTTTCCTATCTTTATGTATCCACATCACTTCATTTTGTGTCACCACCCCTACTCACATGACAATTTATATGCCAGACAAACAAAACCAATTAATGTTTCCTCATACATGATGCTGTGTTTTAGCTCCCCTCTCTTGCTTATGATCTCTCTTTGGCCAGTACTAACACAAGATGCAGCTTCTTAACTTAAAAAACTAACACTTGATTTTTAAGGCCTAAGTCATCAGCATCTTCTCTGAGAATCTTTCACTGGACCCTTAAGTCTAAGTTAGGAGCCTTTCCTTTTGGTTCTCTCAGTATTCTTTACTTTTTACTCTTTATATCTATCTTTTCCCAGTTAGAGAGAAAATCTCTTTCAAGACATAGATAAGGAGTTTTTATGATAATTTCTATAGTTGTTCTTCTTACTGGCAAAAATTTTAAAACATACAGAAAAGTATAAAGAATCATACAACAATCATCCATGTTTCTAACAGTCACAAATAGCCATTATTATTCTGGCACTTTTACTTCCAATATTTTTAAATTTATTTCCTTTAAAAAATAGTTTATAAGACACTGTTCATTGTTTCATAATACAATGTTATAAAACCAAATGCTTCCTTGACCTCCACCCCATGCTCTATACTCTATCCCTTCTCTGCTTTACCGAAGGTAACCAAACACTAATATGAGTTTGATGTGTTCCTTCCACACAAGCATACATTTACAGACACATCTGTGTCCATATGCATATAAAATACATAGTATTGGTTTGCATATGTTCTCTCAAATGTCATGTGTCTATGTGCATCATTCTGCCACTTGTTTCTTTCATTAAAAATGTTATTTAAATATATCCACGATTATATATATATCCAGTTAATTCTTTTTGATTGCTGTCTAATAATCTATTATATGTATGTACCCCCTTTTTATTTATCTATTTCCCTAGTCATGGCCCCTCAGATTGTTTCTAAGATTTTGCCACCATAAAAAGTTAGCAACTAAAGCACTTCACAGCATGTCTGTTTGTACAGCGTGGCCAAAATGTTTCTGCAAAATTGCATACGAACTTTATGGCCTTTTTAGTTATGTGTAAATGTTACTCAAATAACTCTAGTATGTGTAATGTTACTCTAGAGACCTAGAAGTGGAACTGATGGATTGTGAATATTTAGTTTTATAGACACTGCTAAATTACTCTCCATTGTAGCTGTCCTGACTTTTATTCCCATCTATATTGTTCAAGAGTTGTCATTTCCCTATATTCCTTATCCTTACTGACCCTTGTTTTTGTCATCCTTTTAAGGATTGCCAATACTATCACACAAAAGATATATTTCATTACCATTTTAAGCATTTTATTCATCTCTATATCCTCAGCTCCTACCAAGTATTTGGAACATATAAATTGCTTGGTAAATATTTGTTCATCTCTAATTTTGATCATGTCACATATGAGTCCCAGTTCTGGCTTGCTAATACTTCAGAACACATCTGGGTGTTTTCTTTCAGCAGCAACCAGACAGAGATTCCTGTTTCCTCACCTCAAGGAAAAGTAAACAGCAAAATGCAGGTTATGTAATTCTCTTCAGAGATGTATCATTCCCTAAGATGACATTCAGTGAATGATTTTTAATCTCTGGATCAATCATATTTTATAATCAATCATGTTAGAGTCTAGCTCCTTCTACCTAGAAGCTAAGGGCATTACTGAAAATACACAGGAATGAGAAGCAGTGTTTCTGTTCCCCAGTGGGGGAAGAAGTTTGTTGCACCCAAGGAGGAGAGACAGGAATGGATTATCTTTCATTACAGATTCACATAAACCTGTTTCCTGGGAATGAGCATACATCTAGGCCATATTTTCCAGTACACCTATAGTTAGTTGTATTCATGTGATTGGTTTTTGCCCACTGGAATATAAACCAAAGTGTAATATAACATCCCCAATCCTGCCCTCTTATGCAATATCTTTCCTATTGTTTTCTCCTTCCAGCTGGCTGGAATGAAGTCAAAGCCTAGAGCAACATTGGGGATGCCATGTTAAAGATGGCATTGCCATAAGATGAAAAGAATCTGGGTCCCTTATGTTACCCTTTGGAGGAATGATATACTTGACATAGAAACTTTATTGCTTTAATTCTCTGTGATTTCAGGATTTATCTAGCATTTACTCTAGCCAATATAGTACTTCACCTAGAATATCTGGCAAATCTTTCCAGAAACACAAATAATCCAGCATTTACTATCTTTAAGTAAGGATAGTTTAGATTCTTTCGTACAAGAGGCAGAATTGGCAGTGTCACTGTTAGAATAATTCTTAGTCTCACAAGATGAAAAACAACAACAAAGTGCTATCAATTTATCTACCAACGCAAGTGCTATGCAACAACCATTTTTTTTTTAATTACCAAAAGATTCCAGGGCTGAGATAATCATCATTCTTATAAGAAAAAAGCTTATCTAATCAGCTCTGGTGCCTAGTCAAGTTATAAAATGAAAGAGACAGACATTACTAGCAAGTCTCCAGTACAATTGGTAGGCATGAATTTAGTTTGATAGTGTTATAAATGAACGGTCTTCAGTGAGAGCTGACACTGCAGTTTAAAGCAGAAAGGCTCCCCAACTGCTAAAGTAACCAGATGCTGCAACACTGCAGTTTCCAATCTGAAAACTGAAGACACACGGGAGATAGGCAGATGTATAAAACAAGGCAAAGATAGGGTACATGCAAGAAAGAATGGATAAGAGGAAAATCTCATGTATGCATCACTGAAAAGTCTGATTTATTACAGAATTAAATTTCCCATATTGAGTTAATATTTGGCTTCCATTTTATTGTGACATTGTTTTAATTCTGAAGGTTCCTCATCTATACCACCTTTCTTGACAAGGTAGGTTCTGTTTTATGTGTCTCTGTATAGGTACTGCTCCTGGTATAGTACCTCAAATTCATCCTCAAATAATGAAGATGAAAAGAATAACAAGAACAAAATAATGAGCAAAATAGTGGGGAAAATTCATTTCTAGGAGCCTCACAAAGGCAAGAGGGAGGAAATTATTACAGAATATTTGAGGCTTTTCATCAATAAAGTCATTCATACATCCATCAAACAAATATGTATTTAGTACTTCCTCTGTGCCAGTCACTGTGTTAGCACTTTATGGTAAAAAAGAACCTTTCCTCTTATAAATTGTGCTGTGATAAACATTCAGGTATTGGTATCTTTCTTTATAAAATGATTTATTTTCCTTTGGGTAGATACCCAGTGGTGAGATTGCCAGATCAAATGGTAGGTCTACTTTTGGTTCCATGAGGAATCTCCATACTGCTTTCCATAGCAGTTGTACAAGTTTTTTTTTTCTTTTTTTAATTAAATCATAGCTGCATACATTAATGCAATTATGGGGTACAATGTGCTTGTTTCATATAGTGTCTGAAATATTTTCACCAAACCGGTTAACATAGCCTTCATGGTATTTTCTTAGTTATTGTGTTAAGACATTTATATTCTGCATTTAGTAAGTTTCACCTGTACCCTTCTAAGATGCCCCATAGGTGTGGTGCTACCAATTACCCTCCCTCCATCAATCCTTCCCCCTCCCTTCCTCTCCCTTGCTCCTTTCCCCATATTCTTGAGCTATAATTGGGTTATAGCCTTTATATGAAAACTATAAATTAGTTTCATAGTAGGGCTGAGTACATTGGATACTTTTTCTTCCATTCTTGAAATACTCTGCTAAGAAGAATATGTTCCAGCTCCATCCATGTCAACATGAACGAGGTAAAGTCTCCATCTTTCTTTAAGGATGCATAATATTCCATGGTATACATGTACCACAATTTATTAATCCATTTGTGGGTTGATGAGCACTTGGACCAGAATGTTTATTGCAGCCCAATTCATAATTGCGAAGTCATAGAAGAAGCCCAAGTTGTAGAAATTTTAAGGGAATTGTCTCAGGAATGGAAAAACAGAAACTACATGTCCTCACTTACAAGTTGTCCTCCTTTTGTTTACAAGGAGCTAAACAAAATATATATATAGTAACAAAGAGCAGTGATAGATTTGGAAACTAAAATAAGAGATAGGAGAGGAGATAAACTCTACCTGCTGAGTACACTATACACTACTCTGGTAACAGGTACACCAAAAACTCTGACTTAAGCTTGATACAATTTATCCATGTTACAAAACCAACTTTTACCCACTAAACTTTTGAAATTAAAAAAAAGTAACTACAGGGTCGCTTCCCCAGAAAAACAAGTTATTTAGCAACTAGAATACACTGTAATCAGCACTCCAATAGATTAATAAAAGGGCCAGGTACTATGGGAACAGAAAAGGGAGGCCCTGACCCAACTTGAGGACTCAGAATAGGTTTTAGAAGAGATTCATTTAACACTACTGTGCTCCAGGCCCTGTGCTAGATGCTAGAGTCAGAGGTGCCTTAGACATTTGCTCCTGTTCTAGGAACTCTAGCAGCTCATGGTGGACCTAAAGGAGATAAACCCACCCAATATCCCCAAGGCCATGGGGAAAGTGCTAAGCAGAATATGCGCTGTAGTAGAACAAAGGAAGGAGATTCTATCTGAATGCTGGCCAGTCTATCTCTCCTAACTCAACTCCATTTATTCCAATTACAATAGAGCAATGGCTTCACATGGCAATGCCCCAATGTGCCTAGGATGAGGACTCCTTTCTAAGACTTCCTGGAAGTGAAGCAACTCAGGTTCCAAAGGAAACTGCAGAGATTTCTGAACTCCTGTCCATCTGAATGATTCTGGGCTTAGATATTCCCCTTAGGATGCCATTCACCTAAGAAATTTGATCTATACCATAAGATCCCAAATGCCTTTTTCCTTTTCCTCCAAAACTGGGTTATTGGTTCTTCATTTAAAAAACCAAGTTTAAAGTGTTTTTTTCCTGATAAAATACATTTTCTTCAAGTAAATATATCATCAAAACCTAATTGTAACTCTGTTAAATCTAAGTAATTGTTAGACAGTTTTTCACCATAGTATTTAGGATATGAAATGCCATTTCTTTCACTATATAATATATGGGAAGCAGGTAAGACAGAGTAAAAAATTTAGTGTGCTAGGGTGCCATAGACCCAAACTTGATAGACGAGCTCTCTATAGAAGATGCTGATATGGAGTGAGAAAAGAATCCCAAGTTGTGTTCTTGTGACATAATTAGAAAGTAAATCCTGAAAGTATAACTTGTATGAAAAAAAATAAGCTGGTTAAAAAAAAGAGGAAATTGTAGATTAATTTAATTGGGAAAATGAATGATTGATGGGAACCATTTCCCTAACACACTACATCATTTATGTGCTAGAACTTTAACTTTTTTAAAAAATTTACTTCTACATTTTGTAATATGAAATATGTCTGTTTATTTTTAATCTAGAATGTTACGCATATAGCAGCCAAACCAATCAGATCAAATCATTTTACCTGGAGTTTGGTACTGGTTTTTAATTCTCTGATTCTGTATAAGAAAAATAAATACAATTGAATTTCCACTTGAAAAAAAATAAAATAAAAAACCAAGTTTATAGTTATGAGTCTAAAATAATTAGTTTCACTTATTATATCTTATATGTCATGGAGAAAGAAAGCTCAAAAGGACTCTATGAATAGTACTACATATAGAATATCTGTTGAACCGATTTCTGGGAACTTAACAATGCCTTCTGCTGGATATGATAAGAAGACTTATGAATTTAGAGCCAAAAAGCCAGAGTAACAGAGAGCTTGAAGGAGTCTCAATGGTCCATAATTTATGTCGACCCCTAATTTTACAGATGAGCAGAGTAAAGAAACGGGAACTGCTCAAGGCTCAACAGGTAGTTTATTGGAGAACTGGAACTGCAATCCAGACTTTCTCAATTGCTTTTGAGAACATAAGAAACAGGCCAATATGCTCGGCACCTGTGGCTCAACGAGCTAAGGCGCCAGTCACATACACCTGAGCTGGCGGGTTCGAATCCAGCCCCCGGGCCCTCCAAACAATGACGGCTGCAACCAAAAAATGGCTGGACGCTGCGGCGAGCGCCTGTAGTCCCAGCTACTTGGGAGGCGGAGGCAGGAGACTCGCTTGAGCCCAGGAATTGGAGGCTGCTGTGAGCTGCAATGCCATGGCGCTCTATCCAGGGTGACAGCTTGAGGCTCTGTCTCAAAAAAAAAAAAAAAGAAAAGAAAGAAAGAAAAAGAAAGAGGCCAATATAGGAGTAGCAGACTTCCTAAGAGAGTAAGCTCTCCTAAGAGAAAGAAAATTGACAGCTCTAAGATTCATTTGCAAGTGTGCATGTCAAATCTATTAAGAGATGAGTATAAATGTCTAAACACAACAGATAATTAAGTGAGATGAAGGCTGTGTTAACCAGTTTGATGTAAGCATTCCAAATTGTATATAAATTCAGCACATCAACCCCATAAAAGCATTAATGCACACAGTTATGATTTAATAAAAAATTAAGAGGCAGGCAAAAAAAAATAAAAGAAGATAGACTAATAGCCAATAAATGTGGGGAAAATGCTCGATGTTCTAATCATTGGGGAAGTGCAAACCAAAACCACAATGAAATGTCACCTAACTCCAGTGAGGATGGCTTTTATCAAAAAATCCGCAAACAACAAATGCTGACATGGATGAGGAAAGAAAGGAAAGACTGCAAACTAGCACAAACTCTATAGCAAGTCATACAGAGATACCTCAAAGAACTAAAATTAGACCTACCATTTGATCCAACAATTCCACTACTGGGTATTTGCCCAAAGGAAAAAAAGTCATTCTATTAAAAAAAAACACATGAACTTGGCTCGGCAACTGTGGCTCAAGTGGCTAAGGCGTCAGCCACATACACCTGAGCTGGTGGGTTCAAATCCAGCCTGGGCCCACCAAACAACAATGATGGGTGCAACCAATAAATAGCCATGCGTTGTGGTGGGCACCTATAGTCCCAGCTACTTGGGAGACTGAGGCAGGAGACTCACTTGAGCCCAGGAGTTGGAGGTTGCTGTGAGCTGTGATGCCACGGCACTCTACCCAGGGCGATAGCTTGAGGCTCTGTCTCATAAAAAAAAAAAAAAAACATGAACTTGAATGTTTATAACAGCACAATTCACCATTGCAAAGATGTAGAGTAAACCCAAGTGCCCATCAAATCAATACATGAGTGGATTAATAAATCTCAGCCATAAAACAAAATGGTGACCTAATACCTTTGTAACAACTTAGACAGAACTAGAGACCATTCTTCAAACTGAAGTATCACAAGAATGGAAAAACGAATACCACATGTACTCAGTATTAAATTGGATCAACACTCACTTGCACATTTGGTAGTAAAACTCCACAGAAAACAAGCAAATTGGGGGGCAGAAAGGGAGGGGTACATTCACACCTAATGGGTACAGTGAACACAATCCAGGTGAAGGGGACACTTATAACTTTAAACTGTACAAAAGCAATTCATGTAGCAAAAACATTCATACCCCCATAATATTCCAGAATAAGAAAAAAGATCCAGGACGGCACCTATGGCTCAAGGAGTAGGGCGCCAGCCCCATATGCCAGAGGTGGCAGGTTCAAACCAGGCCCTGGCCAAACTGCAAAAACAACAAAAGATCTAGCTTACCCATCTGAGAAATCCCCCCCTCCAATACAAACCCTGAAAATGAATAGGTTTGATTTCATTAAATAAATGTCCAGATTTCCTTACATTTCTCCCTCATCCTCCCTCCTAAATTAACAACCATCAATACCTTCAGTTTGGAGGAAAAATAAAACAATAGTATTAAATTGCTCTCTTTGAGACAAACCCTGTTTACTTAACACTGAAGGGTATATGGCATGTAAGAAATAAGAAAGGCCTTACAATTAGAAGTACTCTTTTTTATGGGATACTCCATCCAACCAATGGACATATATCAGCAATGTACACTGATACGCTGAGTTCCTTCTGAAGAATAAATTAACAAGTATAATTCCCAAGAGTCTCTCTGACTACATAGAGGCAGTTTCAAACAATGGAATGAATGGGGAAATGTTGATTCATCCTAGACAGCAATGAGGAAGAAGTAGAAGGCATCCTGTGCAAAAGACAGCATTGGAAGTAGGCAAATAAAATAGTGCAGGAATGAGACATGGTCTAATCTTCCTTCTGTGAGCCTTAGCCACTGTTTGGAGGTTGTCACAAAATGGAGAGAAGAAACTAGAGGAGAATTTCAGACCTGAAAAATACGAGACCATCACATTTCCTGTATTTCTTTCCCTTCCCTTTTTAGTCCTTAAAATAAGAAGTGCCTGAGCCTGGAGGCCTAAAATATCTAAGACAGGGAACAATTGCCACATTGAAATGATAGAGCTCTCACAAAAATCTAAACAGATAAATTCTGTTAAACGATGCTTTCTAACCAAGAGTTATTATTAGTCAAACTCTTTCAAACAATCTTGCAAGCATTCCAGGTGAATATTGCTCTTATCTCAAAACTTGCACATTCAAAGAAAGGGAATTACATTTCTCTTACTGATATCTCTGTTCTACCAAATTCAGCCAGTATCAAACAAGGGAAAAGATGAGAGGGTAGGGAGCAATGAAAGAATAATTTATCTCCACAAAACAAAGGTCTTATAGAATGCTTTAAGACCCAATTTACACTAATGCTTTTTCCTTGAAACTCAAATCACACTTTGGATTCTTTTTCACCTAGATGATAGAAAATGGTTTTGCAAGTGCTGAGCTTAATTAATTTGCAGCAACACCAACTCAGACCCCAGAGACTCCACTTTACATCTTGTTATACCCAGGGCCTGTTGGAAGCAGACTTTCCTCTGAGATTGATGTATGGGTTAGGATTAACCTAAAGTTCTTCCTTCAAGAGAAATGGAAGACACCACAGTTCTCTCATCCTTTATGTAGGCTTAAGAAAGCTTACTTTAGTAGAAATGTTATATAGCAGCCTTATGATGGTGAGAGTGGAATTCTGGAAAAGTCAAATGAGTTGATAAAAATAATTTGTTTTCCTACCATCTTTATGCCAGTATGTTAATGAAACAAAAGTGGGAGGTCACATTTTTCTCTTCTACAGGCTAGAAGTTAATGGCTTTGAAAAACCAGAGATAGGCTTCAGATAGATCAAGTACTAACATTAGGTTGTGTATACATTTTTAGGAGCTGGAAAGCTTTAAGCACTTTCAAGTGCTTTCAAGCACATTAGCCCTGCTTTACACAGAGCATAATAAGCCTGGTCAATAGTAGAGGAATAATAATGTTGTTAATCCAAGCAGCTTGGAAGTGAATCATCTACTCCAAAAATCCAAATTGATTTAATGCCCTTTGGAGAGTATGACTCAGTCCTTTCCTGGAGGGCTAATGGACAATCACCATCTCATTTAGGCTCCATTCATACTCCTCTTTGATTCTGCATGAACAAAACAAGCCAATGGTTTCCTGTGATGCAGCATCAAATATTAAGTGATTATCTCCAGGAAGATCTCAGCTATTACATAAAACTGAGGGATGTAAACCCTTTCTTACTTAAATTTATTAGCTCTATTTGATCATTGATATTACCTAGGGAAGATGGTAAACATGAGGTCAGTGTTAACCAAGGAAAAATTCAAATCATACGATAATTTAAAAGAAACACAGTTTTATTCCTCCTACGTAAAAAGAACCCAAACTCCACTTAAGAAAGGGCTGTCCCAGAACGGCCCTGGGAGACCCTATTTATTGAACAATTAGGAATTATTCATAATTGATAGGTCACTTGCAAATTGAAGGGGAGTTTCTAAACTAAAATAGTTGAAAGGCTTAAGGGCAGTATAAAAACTGTGTTAGTCTGTTTTGCATTGCTGTAAATGAATGCCAGAGGGTGAGTAATTTATAAGGAAAATAGGCTTATTTGGGTCACAGTTCTGCACACTACACAGAAAGCATTGTTCCAACATCTGCTTCTGGTGAGACCTTCAGGGAGCTGCCAATTAAGGTGGAAAGTGAAGAGGGAGCAGGTACATCACATAGTAAAAGAAGAGAGACAGGGAAGGTGCTACTTTCTCTAAATAGCCAACTCTCAAGTAAACTATTAGAGAGAGAAGTTGCTTATTCCATGGAAAGGGCACAAAGCCCCAAGATTCATGGAGGGATCTGCCTCCATGTCCTAAATACCTCCCACTAGGCCTTACCTCCAACACTAGGGATCAGATTTCAACATAAGATTTACAGGGTCCAAACATTCAAACCATATCTGAAACTGAGGTTAAAATTTCAGTGAAGAAAGTTTTGCTAGTATTGGCAAAATGGTAAGAAATGTTGAAGTTGGATGATGGGTATATGAAGGTTCAAAATACTATTCTCTCTATTTGTGTCTGTTTAACAGTTTCCATAAGAAAGTTCTTTTTGAAGACCTTCCTGAACAAAGGTAACTTTCAGGTTACCCCTCTGAATTCTTATAAGTTTGAAATTATTAAGATTAATATTAGAGCTTTGGCTGTATTAAAATTTTTATCAAAGTTCCTAGACCCTTGAACTTTACTCTCCCAAACTCAGTCTGCTTATGTACAATCTTGGAGCAAGGGTGGTTGAGATCCCATAGAACCATAACTTGTTCTGCTTCCAGTGAAAATATCAAGGGAAGAAAGAGAGAATGGAAAATAGGAGATATTGAGCTAGGACATGAAGGGCTAGTTTTAAAAACCAAAGCCTGTTTTGATGGCATCACCTGCTGTCAGTTTTCTGCTTTCAAAAGAATTTGTTATGGACAAAAATTGTCCCACATTCTCTCTCTTGCTTCAGTTCTGTCAACTGCCATCCTGAGTAGGCTACTTTCTACTGAGCAGAATAAGCTCAGCTACATGGAGAACCCACAGGGGACTATGGCTTCAGTCCATCGCTTTACCCTAATGAGGGAAAGACTTTTCAGGCTCTGGAGTATCTCACATACTGGGACAACTCTAAGTCAAGTACATTTCTTATTTGCCTTTTTGCCACTGAACATATTATTGGAGGAGCTTAGAGGGAATAGGCAGTGAAACTTGGAAACCTTTATGTGAATTTGTCATTTTACCAAGAGACTATTTCCTGATAAAAAGCAATAATTCCTATAAGCAAGTTGTATTCTTCCCATAGCAAAGTAAACTAAATTCAAGAAGGAAGATACTCTGCAAAGTGAATTCCATGCAACTCATGCAGTACAGAAAGATTTTTTTTTTAAGTCTTCATACCAGGAAAGAAAGAAGAAAGAGAGGGAGGGAAGGATAAAAAAAGGGAAGGAGGAAAAGTTTGAATAAATTGTTGCAGTTAGTCACTTGCAATAAACTAGCACTCACAAATCTACCCTCATCTCCACGGAGACAGCTAGGCCGAGCAACTACTAAAATATTAAGCTACAAGGTATCACAGATAAGTGTCAGGGGCCACAGGGGCAATGCTATAGGTAAAAGGAAAAATATGTCCAACCATCTCAGACTATAGTCCTGCCATAATGCCATGAGATTCTATGATCCTGCCTTATTTCATTTTTATTCTTATTCCCATTGTATGAATTTTCTTCCCCTTAAGCAAACAGGAATCTAAAGCTGAAAGATTCAGAGTGATTGTATTGACATTAATGTTCATGAGGGAAATTATCTTAAAGGAAGCTATAAGTGTGCATTAGGTCAAATTACCTTTCATATTGTTTGACAGACATTTTTGAGACTTAATATGTGCTGCTCATTTCAAACAATGAATTATGTGGCAAATACTGTGCTAGGCACTGGGGAAATGGCACTTAAAAATTTTCAAAGACACCCTTACCCAACTGTGACTACGTTTGACTCATTGATATAGATAGTACAGGGTGTCCCAAAAGTTACCCCTTAAGTCACCAGCTATTAAAAAAAATAGGAGATTGTGGCTAAATGTATTTTATTTATATTTTCATTACAAAATTTTACAAAGATGTGAATAACATAAACATAATGTTTTGTAAATATTTTTTGAAATTGTTTAATGAATATTTTGTAAATCAAAGTACATTTAGCTACAATTTCCCATTTTCCCTATGGGGGCAACTTTTGGGAAACACCGAATACAAATTATCATTAACCATATTTTACAGATAAGGAAATTAAAACAGAAATGGAAAGATTTGCCCAAGTTAACATAGTAGTAGCTCTAGAATTTGAATGCTGCTCTTCTAAAACCAAATTTGGTTTTAGTTTTAATTGTACAGCATGCTGACACTCAAAGGCCAGGCATGGTGCACCACAGTGGGGCACATACCAGGATGAATTAAGTCATCTGACTCACATCGCTTCAAATAGTTTGCACCCTGGCTATGAATCCAAAACAGTAATCCTATTGCTGGCTTTCAATTTGTAAAATGTTATCAAGCTGTGTACTTATGTGTATTCTTCTGTATGTATATATATTATATTTCAGTAAAAGTGTTTTTTTTTTCAAAACTCTTCTCCTCGCTGTGCTGAAAATGTATTTTCCTGTATGAACTAATGCTCAGGCCTTGTTGGCATCATATACTCTGCCTTTATACCTTGGGCTCAAATAAGTATAGTCATTTATCTGCAAAGTCTCTTGGATCTCTCTCTCTCTCTCTCTTTCCCTCTAATTCCTCCCAGCCACTATAAGGTCAGTAAATCCCAAAAACCTTTGCTGTTCTGTCTTATCCTAAGCCAAAGTGGAAAGAGTACTCTGACTTATTCTCTGTGGACTAGACCCTATGTCCACCCTCTAACTTCAATTCATTTTAATGACAATCTAGTTATTAGAGTCAGCCACTTTCACCATTTTTGTCCACTTTCATCTAATCACCAATCTAATAGCCTGTGTAGAGTTTTACCAGCAACTGACTTTGAGGACAAATCACTATTACTGGACTACAATTTGTATAGGGAAGGATAAAAGGGAACCTATCCTTTCACTTTTGGGTCAGCCAAAGGCCCTTCTGAAGATTACTCATCCCTTGCTCAGATGTAATAATTTATTTCTCCTACCGTTGGCACAAAGGTTATGCTCAACCACTTGTAACCCCATTCCCCCTTTTTCTAACTGAGCTTAGAGACAAACTCATGTTGTTTAACAGCAGGCCTCAGACAGCTAATACCAATGAATCAGAGATGCCATTTGAATTGAAACACATTTTCATCTTTATTTTAGATTTGTCCTTCCCAAGTTTCTTAATTCATGATTTCTTACATATGGAAAATATTTCTTAACAGGGTAATAAAGAAGAAACACATATCACTAATGTTTTTCTAAAGATACATAAACTAAGACCCAAAGAGGGAAGGAACTTTCTCAAAAACACTATGGTATTTAGAATTTGGCACTATTTTGTCCCTGATACAACAAGAATAAGTTGCCCAGAACTGGAAAATTGGCACCAAGTATTTGCTTGTAAGTAGCCCATAGATAACTATTTCACTTTTCTTTACCATGCTACTGAGTGGGGTAGCTTATTTGAGGGAACATCAGAGTCTATTTTTCAGTCTTTTGGCAGCAATGAACTTTTCGTTGCACCACTCCACTTCTAATTTTGATTTAAATCCCATAAAATTATATCACATTTCCTAAAAGTTAGAGCTTATTTTTCCCTTTCCCTCTTAATCCTCCCCAATTTTATACCCTCATCAAGGGTTCATTTTCATTGCATGTGTTTAAATAAATTGTCAACCCATTATGCAACTTACACCAGAAGGCTGGTAATAAAATAGGACCTTCTCCAAGGTCATTCACAAACTCTTCATACCTGGGAATGTACTGAGAGAAAAATAGGTAGATAACTCAATCCATCATGTGGATCTAAGGATACTATACAAACACTTCATTTCCATAACAACATTGTATTTGGTGTCCCAACATAATGAATGAATATGTTATGACTGAAGATTAGAGACTAATGGTAAATGTATTAATTAGTGACCGGTTTATTCTTCTCCTGGGAAGGATGGCCATTTGTTATAGCTGCTGTCATGCAAGAATACTTACTGCAGTTGGGTATCCACTCTAGGAATACATATAAATTCATAAGATTGTTCTACATTATCATTTTCTGACAGGCATTAATGACACTAATGAAGGCAGAAGAGTTTTATTCAAACACACAAATGATTACAGTTGATAATAGATGTGTGAATAGAGCCCTCATTAATGAATTTATCAATGATGGAGAGATGAAAATTTAAAAAATGGATGTCTAAACATGGATTTATAGTACCTCCACCTCCCTCAATAAAAAATAATTATTCTATCTCTTTGATTTATCCACCTGTAAGCTGTATACCTAAGAAAGTAGAATACTCATTTTCTGGTAGAATAAATCCAGAGAAAAGAGAACAGATCTAGCTCTATTAGGTTAATGATAATTATGAATGAGAATACTACCTAAAATAAAAAATCACCAGCTTTTGTCTTAGGAAATGTGTAATGATGGATGCAAATTAAAGGATGTATTTAAAAGAGAAAGAGCATTTACTAATCATCCCCAAGCCTAGCTGATTTAGAATAGATGAGTGTATTATTACCAATTTGCCTCCCATATCATTGATTTCTTATGTAACAACACCCTTGACAAATACTCACATTTTAATGAAGAAAACAGTGTGTATTGATGACATTTCTGTTAATAATTTACATACAGGGTGGACATAAAGTTCATTTGCAATTTGCTCTGTTAAAGTATTTTAAATTGCACAAGAACTTTATGTCCACCCTGTATATCATTTTGCCATGACCAAATGGCTATTTCTTTTTATTTCTGATCAAGAAAGGACAACAGAGGGTGGTGCCTGTTAGCTAAGTGGGTAGGGCACCAGCCACATACACCAAGGCTGGTGGAGCCAAACCTGGCCTGGGCCAGCTAAAGCAACAATAACAACTGCAACCAAAATATAGCTGGGCATTGTGGCAGGCACCTGTAGTCCCAGCTACTTGGGAGGCTGAGGCAAGAAGATTGCTTAAGCCCAAGAGTTTGAGGTTGCTGTGAGCTGTGATGCCACGGCATTCAACCCAAGGCGACAGCTTGAGACTCTGTCTCAAAAAAAGAAAAGTAAAGAAAAGAAAAGAAAGAAGGAAGGAAGGAAGGAAGGAAGGAAGGAAGGAAGGAAGGAAGGAGGGAAGGAAGGAAGGAAGAAAAAAGGATAACAGAATGCCAATGTTTGCACAAGGTCATGCCTTATAATCATTCAACTGTTTGCACCATCTAAGCAACTAGTTTAACCAAAATGTAGATGAGTTTTATTAGGGATATAATTACAGAATGCCAAACAACTGAATTCAATTGGGCAAACAATTCAAAAGAACTGGTTTGTTCAGTGTAAGATGAAAAGGATGTCAGTTATTAAATTAGTCTTTTGCTAATTACATAAGAGATACATTGGTTCAAGTAAAGCACTCAAACTAGGAATCCTGAGTAGGTATAATCATTTTAAACAGTGGTTGATACATTAGTTTTACTAAGTTGCATTATCAGACTGACAATCCCAATGATTAAATTGTGAAGATATTTAAGTACTCTGAGGACTAGGATGGATAAATAGTTCTCTACCATATTTTCAATGGAAACTTACTTTTAAAACTTTAAAAAAGTGTATAATGCAACATAAGAGCCCCAGAGTGAAGGCAAGGAAATTGCATTTTTAAGAGAATAATTACCCAATAAGGCTATTAGCTTTATTAGGAGTCTATTTTAATAGGACTCTGGTTTGAATTAAGAGTAAAATTAAGCTGTGATACACAAGCTTTGAGTTTGGTCTCAGAGCTAAGAGACAGATGTCTATCCATTTCCCTTCAGATGCTTTTCTTTTAAACATGTTGATTATTTCATTCTGCTAAGAATCTGTATGCTGTGTGATCATATGATCGGCCCATCCAACCAGAGAACACATAGGCTATGGATAGTTTTCAGCTGCCTCCTGTTACCTTCATGCTACAGATCCATATTTTTAAATCATAATTGAGAATCTCTCCACCCAGAGTCCTATTACCTGTGGCCCCAAACAGTCACATGTCAGCTGGTGGCATCTAGGGTTCAGCCATAATTTAGAGCTGGGACTCAGAACTAGAAGATCCACTTTAGTAGACCACCAAAACTGCAGAGGTAAACAGATGATGTGAGCAAAGAGTGGTTAGCCATGACTTAAGTGCTCAGGTGATTGGCATCACATATAAAGAAACTGGTCCTATTTGCAAGAAATTTCACTATTACTAAGTAGCTAGCTGGTAATAGGATAGTTCAATTCATACAGCCACACTGGATATGCATCATCAATCACATTTGTTATTTATTACTTCATTGATATAATAAATATTTATTGAGTATCTATTATATATCAAGCAATATACTGGGTGATAGGGTTATAGAAGTGAAAAAGACAGACATGGTTCCTCATTTTACAGAGTTTATTTTGTCTGAGCAAGAGGCAACAGCACAGAGGTTAAGGACTGCAGCACAGCTGTGTAGGGTGTAAATCCTGACTCTTCCTCTCACAAGCTTTGTGACTGGTAAATCACTTCCCCTGAGTGTTTGAGTTTCTCATCTGTGTGATAAAACTCTTACCTAACTCATTGGTCTGGCATGAGAATTAAATGAGTTAAGGTACAGGGTGGCTGTAAAGTTCACGTGCAATTTAAAATAGTGTGAATTTAAAATCCCCCATGAACTTTATGGCCACCTTGTATATAAAGAACTTAGAACAATGTCACATGGTAAACAATATATAAGTGCCGGACATTATTGTTAATTATTTTCTTCAGTGCCTGATCATTCTGAAAACAAAAGTCCACAAATCATAAATTATTGCTTCCAAGCTCTAGCATTACTTCTCTTGTCACTCTCTATAAGGATTTTCCTATCTCTGAGGGAAAGTGGCCTGTATGACTTTAAGACCCACTATCATGTAATTCCTAAAGGAAATATCTATCATCTCTTGGCCTGAATTGCTTCATTTGTAAATAAAAGCTTGTAACTAGATGATCTGGTAGTTGTCATTTAAAAACACTGTGTTTGGGCCAGACCCAGTGGTTCATGCCTATAATCCTAACATTCTGGGAGACTGAGGCAGAAGAATCACTTGAGTTCAAGAGCTTGAAAACAGCCTGAGTGAGGCCAAGACCCCATCTCTACAAGAAGAAGAAGAAGGAAAAGAAGGGGAGGAGGAGGAGGAGGAGAAGAGGAGGGAGAAAGGAGGAAAAGAGGAAGAGGAGAAGTAGGAGGAGGGGGGGAGGAAGAAGAAGAAAGAAAAACTAGTTTAACATACACAAGTCCATAAATGTAATTCACCATATCAACAGAAGTAAAAACAAAGACCATATGATCCTCTCAATAGATGCAGAAAAAAGCATTCAATAAAATTCCACAACCTTTTCTAGTTAGAACACTTAAGAAAATAGGCATAGGTGGCACATTTCTTAAACGGATTGAAGCCATCTATGACAAACCCATAGCTAATATTTTACTAAATGGAGTAAAATTGAAAGGTTTTCCACTCAGAACTGAAACCAGACAAGGTTATCCTCTATCGCCACTACTATTCAACACAGTGTTGGAAGTTCTAGCCAATACAATCAGGCAAGAGCAGAGGAGGTCAAACTCTCACTCTTGGCCAATGATATGATCTTATACTTAAAGAACCCCAAAGACTCAATCACAAGATTCCTGGAAGTGATCAAAAATTTAGTAATGTCTCGGGATATGAAATCACTGTCCACAAATCAGTAGCCTTTGTTTATGCCAATAACAACCAAGTTGAGAAGCTAATCAATGACACAATTCCCTTCACAGGAGCTTCAAAAAATTAAATACCTAGGAATGTACCTAATAAAAGAGGTGAAGGAGCTCTATAGAGAAAATTGCAAAACACTAAAAAAGAAATAGCAGAATATATTAACAAATGGAAGAACATACTATGGTCATGGCAGAGAAAAATGAACATTATTAAAATGTCTATACTTCCCAAAGCATTATACAGATTCAAGCAATTCCCATGAAAATAGCAATATCACACTTCCAAGATTTGGAAAACTAATTCTTCATTTTGTATGGAATCAGAAAAAAAGACCTGTATAGCCAAGGCAATCCTTAATAATAAAAACAAAGCCAGGGCATCATTCCACCAGACTTTAGGCTATACTACAAGGCCAGAGTGATCAAAACAGCATGGTACTGGCACAAAAATAAAGACATAAATATTTGGAACTGAATAGAAAATCATGAGATGAAACAAACATCTTACAGCCACCTGACCTTTGATACACCAAATAAGAACATATACTGGGGAAAAATAAGCCCTGTTCAATAAATGATGCTGAGAAAACCAGATAATCACATGTAAAAGACTGAAACTGGACCCCTACCTTTCACCACTTAGAAAAATTGATTCAAGTTGGATAAACAAATTGAAATCTAAGGCATGAAACAATAAATATCCTCGAAGAAAGTGAGGGGAAAACACTTGACAATATCAGCCTGGTAAAATATTTTATAAAGAAGCCATCTGGGGCAATTGTAACAACAAAAATAAACAAATGGGACTTAATTAAACTTGATAGCTTCTGTACAGCTAAGGAGACAACAACCAAAGCAAATAGACAACCTTCATAGTGGGAAAAGATATTTGCATATTATGAATTGGACAAAATCTTGATAACTAGTATCCACAGCAACTCAAATTAATCAACAAAAAGGAGCCAACAATACCATATATTACTGAGTAAGAAAAGTGAATAGAACCTTCTCTAAAGAAGACAGATGAATGGCCAACAAACCCATGAAAATGTGCTCATTGTCCCTAATCATCATAGAAATACAAATCAAAACTACCCTGAGATATCACCTAACCCCAGTGAAAATGGCCCACATCATGAAGTCTCAAAGTGGCAGATTTTGGCATGGATGTGGAGAGAAGGCAACACTAGTGGGACTGCAAACTAATACAATATTTTGGAAGAAAGTATGGAGAATACCCAAAGAACTCAAATTAGACCTCCCATGTCACCCTGCAATCCCATTACTGGGCATCTACCCAGAAGAAAAAACATTTTATCATAAGGACATTTGCAATAGACCACAGCTCAATTTATAATCACCAAAATGTGGAAACAACCTAAATTGCCACCAACCCAAAAATGGATTAACAACCTATGGTATATGTATATCATGGAATACTATTCAGCCATTAAAAGAGATGGAGACATTACATCTTCTGTATTAACCTGGACTGAGGTGGAACTCATTGTTCTTAGTAAAGCATCACAAGAATGGAGAAGCGAGAATCCAACGTACTCTATTCTAATATGAATACAGTAGATGAGCTAATGCGAGGTGAGGGATAGGGGAATGAGGGAGTGGGGAGAGGGGAGAAAGGAAGGGGTTGGGGGTCACAATGTATGGCACAGCTCTTGGGGGTGGGACACAATTATAAGAAGGACTTTATCTAATAAATGTAATCAGTGTAACCTAATTCTTTGTATCTTCAATGAATCCCAAACATTAAAACAAAAAGTTAGCACTGCTAAGTCAAAAAAAAATAGGAAAAAAAACAGGCATTATGGAGGGCATGTATAGTTCCAGCTACTCAGGAGGCTGAGGTAGAAGTATCACTTGAACCTAGGAGTTTGAGGTTGCTGTGAGCTATGCTGACACCACAGCACTCTGCCTGGGCAACCAAGTGAGACTCTGTTGCAAAACTATTAGAATCTGCAGAGAAGGCTCAGCACCTTCACAGGCTCAGCACTGGCCACATACACCAAGACTGGCAGGTTCGAACCCAGCCTGGGCCAGCTAAACAACAATGACAACTACAACAAAAAAATAGCTGGGTTTTGTGGCGGGCACCTGTAGTCTCAGTTACTTGGGAGGCTAAGGCAAGAGAATCACTTAAGCCCAAGAGGTTGAGGTTGCTGTGAGCAGTGATGCCACAGCACTCTACCAAGGGTGACATAGTGAGACTCTGTTACCAAAAAAATAGAATCTTCAGAGAACTCAAACTAATCAACAAGAAAAGAGCAAATAATCCCATCTACCACTGGGCAAGAGACATGAACAGAACCTTCTCTGAAGAAGGTGGACAAATGGCCAACAACCCCATGAAAAAATGCTCATTGACCTTAATCACCAGAGAAATATAAATCAAAACCACCCTGAGATATCACCTAACCCCAGTGAAAAGAGCCCACACCAAGAGAGGGGGCAAGATGGCCGACTGGAAGCAGCTTCCAACAGAGGCTCCTGTCCAAAAGGAAAGACAACCTCCAGAAACTTCCTAATTGAGCTGAAGACTGGGAGCCCACCTGAGAGAAAGAGAAGTGATAACTGCAGGTCATCCCTGATGCAAGCTGCGACTTACAAGAACCAAGCTTCAGGCAGAAAAATTAAACTAAAGTTTTCCACCATTCTGAACTTCCAGGACTCCATTCCTCCCTTACCTGACACACCAAAAGCCTGACCTATGCTGAAACTGAGGAGGAGGACTTGAGCAGCACCAACCCTCCCTATCTGCCATACCAGGTGGCCCTCCAGGTAAGAGACTCCAGGGCCCCACCGAGCCCCCACCAACCCCCAGGCCAAGGGATCCGCCAGGACCCTTGCGTGGCTCCGATCCATGCACCTCGGCCCCGCTGCCCGCAGGGGCCAGGAACTCGGCCAGGAGCTCAGCCGGGAGCCCTGCCGGGCCTTGGCCTGTGCAAGAAATGGCCAGGAAGTCCACTGGGACTCCCGTCTGGTGCTGATCTGTGCCTCCCGAGCCAAGTCCCGCTGCCCACCAAGACCCTTGCACAGCTCCCATCCATGCCCCATGCCACCACCCACAGCAGCCAGAAACTTCACTCCTCCGGGACTCCCCCTTGGCCTCGATTGGCACCCGGCCAGGCCTTGACCTGCCACAAGCAGCAGCCAGGAAGTCCACTGTGACTCCCTCGTGATGCCAATCTGTGACCTGCCTGGCCTCCGCCTGCCCGGCTGTGATCTGTGCCCCAGGCCCACCGCCCACAGTGGCCAGGAACTCCACTCCACCAGGACCCACACACACCCCGTTTGGCACCCTGCTGGACCTTGGCGTGCCACCAGGAACAGCCAGGAACTCCACCCAGACTCCCACAGGGCCTTACTGGCACTCTGCTGGGCCTTGCCCCGCAGCCAGCAGTGGCCAGGAAGTCTGCCAACACTCCCAGACTGCAACTCTGTGTCCCTCCCAGCACCAATCTGTGCCCCACCGAGTCTTGGCCTGCTGCCCACCGGGACACCATCTGGCTCTGATCCATGCTCCAGGGCTGCCGCCCTCCCTCCAGATCCCTTCTCCCAGACAGAGAGTGCTCGAGGCACAGGCTCCCTTTGCAAAGGCCACTGGGTACACCATCCCATGCCCTGCTGCTTGATCTCAGAGTGTCACAGTCCAGAGCTGCTCCCACAGCCAGAACTCCCTGGGTGGAGCACTACCAGAGGAGCTATGCAGGGTCACTCCCTACAAAGATCCAGCAACAACACAGTGATCCTGTCGGGGTCTGATCTGGGAGAGAAACCTCCCCAACTCTGAGGACAGTCATAGGCAACAGTGAAAAATAATCATGAGGCAGAATCAACAGAAAAACTCTGGCAATATGAATAACCAGAGTAGATCAACTGCCCCAAGGAATGCCAAGGTAGATACACCATAAGACCCCTTGCATAAGCAAATGGCTGAGATGTCAGAAATAAAATTCAGAGTTTGGATGGCAAATAAGATCAGCAAAATGGACGAAAGATGAAATTAGAATTTCAAGCAGTAATCCAAAAGATGACCCAAAAGATGTCTCAAGAATTCAATGAATTCAAAGACAAAATGACCAAAGATTTTTGACACATTGAGACAAGAAGTTGCAGCCCTCAAAGATCTGAGAAATACAGTAGAATCCCTCAGTAACAGAATGGAGCAATCAGAAGAAAGGATTTCTGACATGGAAGACAAAGCTTTCAAATGCTCCCAAACTTCCAAAGAGGAAGAGAAATGGAAGGCAAAAACAGATCATTCTCTCAGACAGCTCTGGGATAACTCAAAGAAAACCAATATTCGCCTTACAGGGATACCTGAAAACAATGAAGTGGCATCACAAGGCACAGAGTCTCTTCTTTATGAGATTATGAAAGAGAACTTCCCATACATGTCAAGAGATTCTGAAATTCAGATAGCAGACAGTTTCAGAACCCCAGCACAACTTAACCCAAATAAGACATCCCCAGGCACATTATAATTAACTTCACTAAAGTTAATATGAAGAAGAAAATTCTGAAAGCAGCCAGAGATTGATCATTATTTTCAATTAATGTGAATGGTTTAAATTGTCCTCTAAAGAGGCATAGGTTGGCTGACTGGATACAAAAACTCAGGCCAGATATCTGCTACAAACAAGAATGCCATCTTACCTTAAAAGATAAATTTAGACTCAAGGTGAAGGGATGGTCATCTATATTACAGGCAAATGGAAAACAGAAAAAAAGCAGGTGTTGCAATCTTATTTGCATATTTAAAAAGGCTTTAAACCAACTAAAGTAAAGAAGGATGAAGACAGACATTTCATATTTGTTAAAGGTACTACTCAATATGATGACATTTCAATTATTAATATTTATGCACCCAACCAGAATGTACCTCAATTTATAAGAAAAACTCTAATAGACATGAGTAACTTGATTTCCTCCAACTCCATAGTAGTTGGAGATTTTGATACTCCTTTAGCAGTGTTGGATAGATCCTCCAAAAAGAAGCTAAGTGAAGAAATTCTAGATTTAAATTTAACCATTCAACAACTGAATTTAACAGACATCTACAGAACATTCCATCCTAATAAAATTGAATATGCATTCTTCTCATCACCTCATGGAATATACTCCAAAACTGATCTCAACTTAGGTCACAAGTCTAACCTCAGCAAATTTAAAAGAATAGAAATTATTCCTTGCATCTTCTCCAACCATCATAGATAAAAGTTGAACTCAATAACAACAGGAAGCTGCATACTCATACAAAAACATGGAGCTAAAGAACCTTATGCTGAAGGATAGCTGGGTCACAGACGAGATTAAGAAAGAAATTACCAAATTTTTGAAACACAATGACAACAAAGACACAAATTATCAGAACCTCTGGGATACTGAAAAGGCAGTCCTAAGAGGGAAATTTATAGCACTGCAAGCCTTCCTCAAGAAAACGGAAAGAGAGGAAGTTAACAACTGAATGGTACATCTCAAGTAACTAGAGAAGGAAGAACATTCCAACCCCAAACCAGACAGAGAAAAGAAATTAACAAAATTAGAGCAGAATTAAATGAAATTGAAAACAAAAGAATTATACAACAGATCATTAATCAAAAAGTTGGTTTTTTTAAAAGGTCAATAAAATAGATAAACCTTTGACTAACCTAATCAGGAAAAAAAGAGTAAAATCTCTAATTTCATCAATCAGAAATGGTAAAGACGAAATAACAACAGACCCCTCAGAAATTCAAAAAATCCTTACCGAATATAACAAGAAACTTTACTCACAGAAATATGAAAATCTGAAGGAAATTGACTGATACTTGGAAGCACACCACCTACCAAGACTCAGCCAGAATGTAGTGGAAACGTTAAACAGGCCTATATCAAGTTCTGAAATTGCATCAACTATAAAAAAAATCTCCCTAAAAAGAAAAGCCCAGGACCAGATGGCTTCACGTCAGAATTCTACCAAACCTTTAAAGAAGAACCAGTACCTATATTACTAAACCTCTTCCCAAATATAGAAAAAGAAGAAATACTACCCAACACTTTCTATGAAGCAAACATCACCTTGATCCATAAACGAGGGAGAGACCCAACAAGAAAAGAAAACTATAGACCACTATCACAAATGAATACTGATGTAAAGATATTTAACAAGATCCTAACAAACAGAATCCAACAACACATCAAACAAATTATACACCATGACCAAGTGGGCTTTATCCCAGTGTCTCAAGGCTGGTTCACTATACGTAAATCTAAAATTGTAATCCAGCACATAAACGAATTAAAAAATAAAGACCATATGAGTCTCTCAATTGATGCAGAAAAAGCTTTTGACAATATCCAGCATCCCTTCATGATCAGAACACGTTAAAAAAATGGTATAGAAGAGACATTTCTTAAACTGATAGAGGCCATCTATAGCAAACCCACAGCCAATATCATATTGAATGGAGTTAAACTGAAACCATTTCCACTTAGATCAGGAGCCAGTCAAGGTTGCCCATTGTCTCCATTGCTCTTCAACATCATAATGGAAGTTTTAGCCATTGCAATCAGGGAAGAAAAGGTGATCAAGGGTATCCACATAGGGTCAGAAGAAATCAAACATTCACTCTTCTCAGATGATATGATTGTATATCTGGAAAACACCAGGGATTCAACTACAAAACCTTTAGAAGTGATCAAGAGATACAGCAATGTCTCAGGCTATAAAATCAACACCCATAATTCTGTAGCCTTTATATACACCAACAATAGCCAAGCCAAAAAAACAGTCATGGACTCTATTCCTTTCATAGTAGTGCCAAAGAAGATGAAATATTTGGGAGTTTACCTATAAAGGATGTGAAATATCTCTATAAAGAGAGCTATGAACGTTTAAGAAAAGAAAGAGCTGAAAATGTTAACGAATGGAAAAATATACCATGCTCATGACTGGGAAGAATCAACATTGTTAAAATGTCTATACTACCCAAAGCAATATATAATTTTAATGCAATTCCTATTAAAGCTCCATTGTCATATTTTAAAGACCTCGAAAAAATAATACTTTTTTTTTTTTTTTGAGACAGAGCCTCAGGCTGTCACCCTGGTAGAGTGCTGTGGCATCACAGCTCACAGCAACCTCCAATTCCTGGGCTCAAGCCAGTCTCCTGCCTCCACCTCCCAAGTAACTGGGACTACAGGCGCCTACCACAAAGCCCAGGCATTTTGTACTTGCAGCCATTATTGTTGTTGTTTGGTGGGCCTGGACTGGATCTGAACCCACCAGCTCAGGTGTACGTGGCTGGCACCTTAGCCTGTTGAGCCACAGGCGCCGAGCCATAATACTTTGTTTTATATGGAATCAGAAAAAATCTCAAATGGCCAAGACATTACTCAGAAATAAAAACAAAGCAGGAGGAATCATGTTACCAGACCTGAGACTCTACTATAACTCGATAGTGATCAAAACAAAATGGTACTGGCACAAAAATAGAGAGGTAGATGTTTGGAACAGAATAGAGAACCAAGAGATTAATCCAGCTACTTACCGTTATTTGATCTTTGACAAGCCAACTAAAAACATTCAGTGGGGAAAAGTCTCTCTATTTAACAAATGGTGCTGGGTGAACTGGCTAGCGACCTGTAAAAGGCCGATACTGGATCCACACCTCTCACCAATAACTAAGATAGACTCTGGTTTAAAGACTTAAACTTAAGACATGAAAATATCAAAATATTAGAAGAAAGTGCAGGGGAAACTCTTGAAGGAATTGGATTGGATGAATATTTTATGAGGAGGACTCCCAGGCAATTGAAGCAGTATCAAAAATACACTACTGGGACCAGATCAAACTAAAAACCTTCTGTACAGCCAAGAACATAGTAAGTACAGCAAGCAGACAGCCCTCAGAATGGGAGAAAATAGTTGCAAGTTATGCCTCCGACAAAGGTTAATATCCAGAATACACAGAGAACTCAAACGTATTAGACAGAAAAGAACAAGTAATCCCATCTCAAGATGGGCAAAGGACTTAAAGAGAAACTTCTCCAAAGAAGACAGGTGCACAGCCCACAGACACGTGAAAAAATACTCAACATCCTTACTCATCAGAGAAATGGAAATCAAAACTACTTTGAGATACCACATAACTCCAGTAAGATTAGCCCACATGACAAATCCCCAAACTAGAGATGGTGGCGTGGGTTTGGAGAAAAGGGAATACTTCTAGACTGCTGGTGGGAATGCACACTGGGAAGAATAATGTGTTCCTTTTGGAAGGGTTTTTGGAGAGTACTTAGAGATCTAAAAATGGACCTTCCATTCGACCCTATAATTACTTTACTAGGTATATACCCAGAAGACCAAAAATCACATTATAACAAAGACATCTGTACCAGAATGTTTATTGCAGCCCAATTCATAATTGCTAAGTCATGGAAGAAGCCCAAGTGCCCAGAATGGATTAATAAATTGTGGTATATGTATACCATGGAATACTATGCAGTCTTAAAGAAAGATGGGGACTTTACCTCTTTCATGTTTACATGGATGGAGCTGGAACATATTTTTCTTAGCAAAGTATCTCAAGAATGGAAGAAAAAGTATCCAATGTACTCAGCCCTACTATGAAGCTAATGTAAAGGTTTCATATAAAGGCTATAACCCATCTAGAGCACAAGAATATGGGAAGGAAGAAGAGGGGGGAGGTTGGGGTGGAGGGAGTGTAATTGGTGGGGCCACACCTGTGGTGCATCTTAGAAGGGTACAGGCAAAACTTACTAAATGCAGAATACAAATGTCTTCATACAATAACTAAGAAAATGCCATGAAAGGTATGTTAAACAGTTTGATGAAAGCATTTCAGATTGTATATGAAGCCAGACATTGTACCCCTTGATTGCACTAATTTATGCAGCTATGATTTAATAAAAATAAATAATTAAATAAAAGAACAAATAGAAAAAAAAAAGAAAAGAAAAGAAAACAGCCCACACCACAAAGACCCAAAGGTGCAGATGCTAGCGTGAATGTGTAGAGAAGGGAACACTTTTATGCTGCTGGCAGGATTGCAAACTAATACAGTCTCTTTGGAAAGAAGTATGGAGAATTCCCAAACAGGTAAATGTAAACCTTCCATTTGATCCCACAACATTTGCACTAGAATTTTATTGCAGCTCAATTCACAATTGCCAAGGTATGGAATCAAACCAAGTGCCTGTGAACACATGAATGGATTAACAAACTATGATATATATACATATACATATACATATACATATACATATACATATACATATACATATATATGTATACATACATACATACCAAGGAATACTATTCAACCATAAAAAATGATGGAGACTTTACATCTTTTATACTAAGTTTAAGAGCATTCTTCTTAGTAAAGTATCACAAGAATGGAAAAGCAAGTATCCAATTTATGGAACACTAATATGAAAGCAATAAATAAATAACTACATGCCCACATGAGAGAAAAACATAATTAAATTCAACTGGTGGTAGAGGGGTTATGATGGAGAGGGGAGAGAGGAAGTGGGAGGGGTACTGGTAAGCTCTCACCTAATGGACACAATATAAGGGTACAATTCACACCCTTTGGGTGAAGGGATCAACTATAACTTAGACTTTACCTAACAAATACAAACAATATAACCTAATAAGCCTTTATATATACCAACAATAGCCAAACTGAAAAAACAGTCAAGGACTCTATTTCTTTCACAGTAGTACCAAAGAAGATGAAATATTTGGGAGTGTACCTAACAAAGGACATCAAAGATCTCTATAAAGAGAACTATGAAACTTTAAGGAAAGAAATAGCTGAAGATGTTAACAAATGGAAATATATACCATGCTCATGGCTGGGAAGAATCAACATTGTTAAAATGTCTATGCTACCCAAAGCAATATATAATTTTAATGCAATTCCTATTAAAGCTCCATTATCATATTTTAAAGATCTTGAAAAAATAATACTTTGTTTTATATGGAATCAGAAAATACTTTTTTTTTATATGGAATCAGAAAAATCCTCGAATAGCTAAGACATTACTCAGAAATAGAAACAGAGCAGGAGGAATCATGCTACCAGACTTGAGACCATACTATAAATCGATAGTGATCTAAACAGCATGGTACTGGCACAAAAACAGAGAGGTAGATGTTTGGAACAGAATAGAGAACCAAGAGATGAATCCAGCTACTTACCATTATTTGATCTTTGACAAGCCAATTAAAAACATTCAGTGGGGAAAAGACTTCCTATTTAACAAATGGTGCTAGGTGAACTGGCTGGCGACCCATAGAAGACTGAAACTGGACCCACACCTCTCACCATTAACTAAGAACACTCTCATGGGATTAAAGATTTAAACTTAAGACATGACAGTATAAAAATACTAGAAGAAAGTGCAGGGAAATCTGTTGAAGAAATCGGCTTGGGTGAATATTTTATGAGGAAGATTCCCCAAGCAATTGAAGCAGTATCAAAAATAAACTACTGGGACCTGATCTAATTAAAAAGCTCTGCACAACCAAGAACATAGTATGTATAGCAAGCAGACAGCTCTCAGAATGGAAGAAAATATTTGCAAGTTATGCCTCTGACAAAGGTTTAAAAACCAGAATCCACAGAGAACTCAAACTTATTACCAGAAAAGAACAAGTGATCCCATCTCAGGGTGGGCAAAGGACTTGAAGACAGGCGCAAGGCCTACAGACACATGAAAAAAATGCTCACCATCCTTAATCATCAGAGAAATGCAAATCAAAACTACTTTGAGATACCACCTAACTCCAGTAAGATTAGTCCACATAACAGACTAATTAGTCCACCAAAACCAGAGATGTTGGTGTGGATGTGGAGAAAAGGGAACACTTCTACACTGCTAGTGGGAATGCACACTAATTCGTTCCTTTTGGAAGGATGTTTGGAGAATACTTAGAGATCTAAAAATAGACCTGCCATTTGATCCTGTAATTCCTTTACTATGTATATACCCAGAAGACCAAAAATCACATTATAAAACAGACATCTGTACCAGCATGTTCATTGCAGCCCAATTCATAATTGCTAAGTCATGGAAGAAGCCCAAGTGTCCATCAATCCACAAATGGATTAATAAATAATTGGGTACATGTATACCATGGAATATTATGCTGCCTTAAAGAAAAATGGAGACTTTACCTCTTTCATGTTTACATGGATGAAGCTGGAACATATTCTTCTTAGCAAAGTATCTCAATAATGGAAGAAAAATTATCCAATGTATTCAGCCCTACTATGAAACTAATTTATAGCTTTCATATGAAGGTTATAACCCAACTATAGCACAAGAATCTGGGGAAAGAGGCAAGAGGGGGAAGAGGAGGAGCGAGGTTGGGGTGGAGGGAGGGTAATTGGTGGGGCCACACTTATGGTGCATCTTAGAAGGGTACAGGCAAAACTTACTAAATGCAGAATACAAATGTCTTCATACAATAACTAAGAAAATGCCATGAAGGCTATGTTAGCCATTTTGATGAAAATATTTCAGATTGTATATGAAACCAGCACATTGTACCTCTTGATTGCAATAATGTACACAGCTATAATTTAATAATTTAAAAAATGGTAAGTAAAATGGAGACACTTTTAGTAGGAATTATTCTTCTCCCAGATTAGATGGTAGAAAATATTTGCTAAAGCAAATACTGGTATCACCACTACAAAACAAGAAGACCAAGGTGATCATTTCCCAGTTATGTATTTGCTTCTAGAAAGGATAAAATCCTGCCAAACTATTTTGAGGTTATCAAATTTTAATACAAAGTATTTCCTTTAAGTCAGTACAGAAATTATCAATTCTTGTCCTATAATGTGCCTAGTGCTGTGTATGATTCTGAGACCATACAAGAAATTAAATACATGGTCCCCATCCTTAAGGTAGTATCCTTGGGAAAACAATCTCTAACCGCATGAAAGAGGGAATAAAAAAAAGGAAAAACACTTGCATCTAGTATCTGCTAGACATGTTCACATCTATCTTCACCACATTCCTATAAGATATTTTATTCATTCATTCATTCATTTATATAATTAAGATATACTTAAGGTCACAGCATTAGCAAGAGAACAACTTCAAATTCAAACCCAGGTCTGGTGCTAGAACCATCATTTCCACTATATCACATTTCTAAATATTTAACTAAATTATACATATTAAATAAGGAATACTGGCAATAGAGGTAGACCACATGGCTGAATTCATGGAATTTGGAGTCAAATGGACTTGAATTCAAATACCAACTACATGACTTTGCACAAGCTACTTACCTTTCCTGAGTTTCTTTCCTTGTCTATAAAACAGGTACAGTAATTAAAATAAATAAGGTATATAAAGGATTTCACATAATGTTTTTGATAGTAAATAATAAATATCAAGTATTAATAGTGCAACATTGATTTTAAAAGTTGTTTTGCAAACCCAAAATTAATATTTCTGCTTCCTCATTCTAAGGGAGGAAGCATATTTCAAATCAGTAGAAATATATTCCCCTCCTTTTACAGAAATTGGTGAGAAAAGAGAAGAAAAACACATCCCACATCTTCTGCCAGGTATTTTGTACTAGTAAAGTAAAGAAGAACTCCGGAAAAGATGGATTACTATACATGAAAGATATTTTGAATATGCAAAGGGAGGCCCTAGGCAATAAGTGGTGAAAACCCAAATTATTCTTAATAACATAGCAATATAAAATTTCTTCATTAACCCAAGTTTTGAGTTGACATCTGGATAACAGAAATAAGAATGTGGGGAGTTCAAAAAGGAGGAAATAAAATGGAAGGTCATGTGTAACATGTCACTTTATTTATCACCAGGTTTTATTCAGCTAATTTGGCTGTATAGGAGGGATCTCTTCCTTCTTTGTCACTTTTGTGGGCATTCATTTCAAATCTTCCCAAATAATAAAGCCTCATGTTTCCTTCCATGGGGAGCAGCAAGAAGCTGGACCTTCTTGCTAGAATTTTAGAATAAGCTGTTGAGAATTGTGATACTGGAATTTTGTCTTCAAGGGTTCTTGGTCTCAGTGATTCAAAGAATGAATCCACAGGCCACCTATCAGTGGTAAGAAAGGATTTATTTACAGAAAAGACAAAAATACAAAAACGCTAAAGCTCCTGGCAGAGAGAACCCAGGTGGGGAAAGAGCTCTCTCACTCCCTCTGTCTCTCTCCTGGCTCTCTGTCCAGGGGTTATATATAGTCATGGGGATCATTTAGCCAGAACTCAGTTGTTACATTTAGTGGCATGGGGCCAGAATTCAGCTTTTACATTTATCGGGCATGGGTCCTCTAAAGTTACATTCAGCCGAAAATCAGTTAATGAGTGGATACAGTCCTTTCCTCTGAGGCAAGCTGAATGAGTGCATTAATGAATGAATATAGTCCCTTCCACTGGGGCAAGATGAATGAATGTATTAATGAATGGACACAGTCCATTCATAGAATTGAGGTATAGGAAACGTACATGAAATTGACTAGGCCTGGAAAAGGTGGGGCTCCCCATTTAGCCAGAAGTGTAAGGGGAGGGAGACCTAAGGTACTGGTGTCTCCCCAGCAGTTGTCTTGCCCCTCTAGTTACTGAAGCCTCCTTGGGCTCCCCTGCCCCTGCCTATCCTCCAGCCCACTGGTTCCTCTGCCAGTTCCAACACTGCCAGGGCTAAGGTGGCAAGTCCTCCAGCTCAGGTCAGCTGGCTGGGGCGCCACGTGTCCCGTATCAGAAGGAAGTAGACTAATATGAGAGGGTTGTCTAAAGGATTTGGACCTTGGGTTACACCTGACAGAGTCAGTTGGATTCAATGTGGCGCAGGGATTAGGAAAACAAGATTCCAGGAAGGACAAAAATGGAAATAACACCTTGATGAGTCTAGAAAAGAAGGATGGCTTGGAAAACAAAAAGTCCTGTATATTACCTACAATTATCAATGTGGTCCCAGTCTTTCTTTGATTTCTACACGGAGGTAAAAGATACCTAATGGCCAAGCACTTCTGCTTTGATTGGGGGAGGAGGATGAAACAGGATTAGGATTAAAAGGGACACCTCTCTATATATATATAGGCCTGGCAAATTTTCCTCATATCAGGTCACAAACTGGACTATTTAAATTATTTAACCTACTATTTTCCCTTAAATCCAACATTCTGTTACTAGATGGCTATATGCAATCTTTCAACTTTAAAAAGGACCTAACACCACCTGCCATGCCTACCAATTCAAGATTAAGTTTGACTGCATGTACCAACAAAAAGTAATAATAACAATAGTGTCTTAAGATAGAAGTTTCTCACCAATATATAAACAACTACATGCCCAACAAAAGGAAAAAACACAAATATAGTGTAGCGAGGGAGAGGGGAGAGGAGGGGAAAGGAAGGAGGGAGGAGGTAAGGCGATTGGCAGGATCTCACGTAAGTTGTACAATGTGAGCATGTTCAGCATGCTCCCTGGGTGAAGTGCTCGATTACAACTTGAACTTTACCTTAGAAATGAAATCAATGTAACCTAAACATTTGTACCTTCATAAAGTACAGGTACTTTCTCCAGATGAATAGACCTACCCTTACATAGACACCAACATAATATATGTACTTTTACATTAAAAGATTTACATAAAGGAATTGGCACAAGCAACCATGGAGACTGGCAAGTCCAAAATTTATAGGGAAGTCCAGCATAATTCCTTCCTCTTGAGGAAACCTTCCTTGATGCCCCCAAGTCTTTCAACTGATTGGATAAGCCCCACATACATTATGGAAGGTTATCTCTTTTATTTAAAGTCAATTAATGATAGCTGTTAATCACAACCACATAATTACCACCATAGCAATGTGTAAACTGGTATCTGACCAAACAGCTGGATACCATAACCTAGTCAAGTTGACACATAAAATTGAACATCACCAGAGCCAATGGTATGTGTAAAAGTGAAGCATTTAATCAGCACAGGGTGTCCTGTGCCCTAAAACTAAAGAGCCCTAAAACTTGGTCATCTCCTATATATAATCAGGCCTCTAGGCTACTACTCTTGGTCTACTGCCAGTCCATACCTATCTGGTCTTTTGGTAGGTGTGGGAAATATTGGGCAGAAGCTGAACTTTCTCTGGGACCATGTAAGACAATAGGCCACAAAAAAACCAACCAGTGCTATTACTACTCAATTTTCTAGTACCTACAGATAAGAAGTCTTGTCCATTTTATGGACAGTGGAGAAAGATAGCTCCTTCTCTTCTATCAAACTGCTCTAAACTACCTAGTATAGTGTGAAACCATGACTCTTAACACTCTTTTTTGACTAGGGACACCTCCTTTCTTCTCCACTAGCTTTCTTGAGGAACTAGGAATGGCCTTAAAGCTTACTTAGATTTATATCAACACCCTGGGAGCCTGTGTCTATGTAAAGGTAGGTCTATTCATTTAGAGAAAGTACCTGCTTTACTCTCCCCAGAACCAGAAAATTAATCTTTGAGCTAGTTTACAAATTTTCTGAGGGACACTCAGAAATTTTATCTTCATACCTACTATGTTTAACAGCTAAAGAAAAAGATCATGATATAAAATAGAGCCTTCTTGCCCTAATCGCTCTTGTTTCGCCCTGCATCATGACCCCATAGAGGCTCCTAAAGGAACTTCTCAGAACCTCCTAGAGCTTCTAAACCAGAGCATAGTCTAAAAAGCATGAAGCAATGGAAAGAATTCTACATAATCTAACCAAACAGACATGGATATACATCAGGAAAGCAGTATTGTGATGAGATGAGAACTTAACTCTGGAAACTGATGTCTATTGTCCTTGCATAGGTTCTTAACTCTTACGGCCTCTAAAACTGATGTCATAATACTTTCTTCACACAACTATTGTTAGGATTGTATGTAATAAACAATATAGCATTTTTTAAGTTCTGTAAAAGTTATACATTATTTACCACAAGAATAGTTGAGAAAACAAGGCCTCATCTGAGGGTACTGTGATATCCTTAACACTGGCTCCAATAGCTAAGGAAGACTTTGTAGTTACAGTATCCAAGCTCATAAATTATCTAAGAGGAGAACTGCCCAAGTCAGTTGCTGCCTCCTGATTTGTATGCCTGAAAGAAAACTACGTTAAGAGTAATAAGCCTGTCTGGGTTAGTTGATCCTTTGGCACTTCTTTTTCCATTTGATAAAAATGATTGACTGAAAGAGGCTAGATAAGTCAGGGAAAAAAAAAAAAAACATTACACAGAGTAAAACAGACGACGGTATGGTAGGACTTATTTAGAACCTTAATGTGAAAAACGGATTGCTAAAAGGGCTTTATGGTATGCAGCATCACAAACTTATTTAACAACAGAACACTTTTTTGGTAGAGCTACATTTTGTGGAATAACTACAGAGCACAGTTAAGAACTGCTGCTTCACAAAGATGCAAAGTATAGAGCTATTTTATTATTACCACTTACTAGAATGTCCTGCCATTTCAACCTACTGTTTGTCTTTAATCCTAAAAGATCCGAGAGATCTCTAGAATGCTTCAAAAGGTATCATTAGACAGCTTCACAAAGTGTCACATGATCTTTCCCTAACTAAATCTTAGTACCAGGTACATTTGTATTAGGCTTGAAATTCAAACTGAAATACTTCAATTTAAAAGCAAGCACATAAATGTAAATTCAAGAACCAAACTAAGAGGCTAATTGGCAAGGTTGACAACCTTAGGTTTACTTTCAACAATAGTATCTGAGCTTGGAATGGACCTAGCCATGGACTTTTTTGTTTTGTTGTTTTCTTTTTTTTTTTTTCAAAACAATGTCTGTGTCTAGACATGTTATCTAGCCTTCTAAAGAATCCCTATTGTCAGCCAAACAAACAGGGATTTTTTCAATAAAGCTATTTTAGGGGTTTGTGGAACTAACCTCTTCTTTTCAAATTATTTTGCATATTTAGACATACCAACACTCTAGTGGAGGGGGCCTCAAACTATGACCCGTGGGCCATATGAGTTGGTGTGAATTGTATTTGTTCCCGTTTAGTTTTTTACTTCAGAATAAGATATGTGCAGTGTGCATAGGAATTTATTCATAGTTTTTTTTTAAACTGTAGTCTGACCCTCCAATGGTCTGAGGGACAGTGAATTAACCCCCTGTTTTAAAAGTTTGAGGATGCCTATTCTAGTTCTATCCCTTACTTATGTGGAACTGAACAAACCCCATGAGGGGATAACCCGGACCCCTGAACAACCCAAACCTACAGGTGCACTGGTGTTTGCACCACCCTGAAAGCAAACGCCAAACATTTGTTGGTCTGAAAAAGTTTGGATCAGACTTTTATCACCCCAACACATCCATGAAAAGTATCATTAGAAGTCTTGCATCTGAAAATTCTCTCTTAACTTAGTAAACAGGCACAGCAATTTCTCCATGGCAGTTATTTCATTGCCAATGATTTTCAAACTTGAGTGTACATCAGAAGCACCTGAAGGACTTCCTACACATAGATTGCTCCATCCCTACAGTTTGTGATTCAGTGTCTGCATGGTACTGGCACCAGTACCACCTCACTCATAACAGAGGTACTCTGTGGACTGCGCTTCAATATATTGTCATCTTGGACACTTCAATCAACTGCCACCAAAGAAACACCAGTACCTAGGCTGATTTAGACTCAACAAATAAGCTTGCTTCTTTCCTTCCTTCCTCCCTTCCTTCCTGCCTGCCTGCCTTCCTTCCTTCCTTCTTTTGTATTTTTTGTTTGTTTGTTTGTTTTTACAGAGTCCTACTCTATGGCCCTGGGTAGAGTGCCATTGCATCATCATATCTCACAGAAACTTCAATCTCTTGGGTTCTGGTGAACCTCTTGCCTCAGTATCTGAGATTACAAGTGCCTGCCAGGCTAGTTTTTCTATTTTTAATAGAGATGAGGGTCTCCCTCTTGCTCAAGCTAGCATCAAACTTCTGAGCTCAAGCAATCCACCAGCCTCTGCTTCCCAGAGTGCTAGGATTACAGGCATGAGCCACCACGCCCAGCTCAAATAAGCTTTCTTCAGATGTGAAAACCTAACACAAGAAGGGTTATAACACAGTTTGCCCACAGGTTCATTTTCTAAAAGTGAAATAATTCTTTCATTAGGAAAATATATTATTAATTTATTAATAAGTTATCAATAAAATAAAAAATATCTTGGAGAGTGGCTTTAAGATGGTGGCCAAGTAACAGCTTCCTTGCAACTGGGCGCGGTGAGACTGGGAGAGAAGAATTCAGGCATCTCTGGCTGGCTAGATCTGCCCAGAAACATCCCTTTGGGGACACAGGGAGACAGCGTGAGACTTCTGGACCCCCTGAGGAAGGCAAAAGCAGTGGAGATCTGGCAAGTGGTTGTGTGTGTTCATTCGGTCTAATCCTGCCAGCAGCTGTGGCTACAGCAGCATTGAGATTGCAAACTGGAAAGGCCTTACCTGTGAGCTGTTTAGGTTTCTTTTGGACTTGGCACTCAGTTGAACTGCCTTGGGAGAACTGGGACAAGAGTGTGGGGGTCTTTGAGTGTTGTCTGGGGCTCCAGACTGAGCTACTGAACCAGACGGAGCTACCAGTGTTCGGTTGTGGGCTATGCGGAGCCATTGTAGGAGAACTGCCCCGGCAAGCTCCACCCTTAGGATCCCAGAACAAGCATTGGGCGGGAGTAAGTAATCTAGTGACTGAGCAGCCTAAAGGTGGGGACTGAGACGCCTTGCAGCCTTAGCCCTCAGAGGCATTGGGTGAGACGGGTTTTGGCACACTGGGTAAGTAGATAGCCACTTAAGGAGTGATCCCAGTGACAAGCGCTTTCCTGGGAAAGCTTCTGCTTAGCCCAAGTTAGCAATTTAAAGTGCCTTCTAAACAGGCTGAGGAGGATTTAAGCTCTCCACCCTGCAAGGTTTGAGAAATCATTACAGGCCTTCGGTATCCATTTTGTTCAGCCGTATCAACATTGCGATTAACATATCATACCCTAGAAGATCACCTCTTGCCCAGACAATATCAGCAAGATATATATACTGCTTTGTTTCTTGGTTTTGTTTTGTTTTTTTTGGGGGGGGGTTATTTGTTTTCATTATTGTTGTTTTACTTTGAATTTCAACATTTTCCTTAAAGATTTTTCTTTTCTTTTTTATTCCTTCATTTTTCTAGTTTAAATATAATTTTCCATTGTTGCCTTTTTCAACAATTAGACTTCAATTTTGCTAGTGTTTCTACCCATAGTAATTGTTTTTTTTCCCCCAATCTTATCCTGTAAAGTTTTCGATTTGCTTGTTTTGATTTGATTTATTGCATTTTTGTCTTCCCTCTCTACTTGGTGGAGGTGGGGTACTGTGTCCAAACAGGCTGGCAAAGAGCTGCTGACCTAATCACCCAACCAGGCACCCCCAGAGGTTGGGGGCTCTTAAGGATGGGTCGAAGTACCCTACTATACACCTATATTGCTCCTGACCCCCTCTTTCTGTGCCTCTTTTCCTTTGGTCAATAGTTGCTTCTACTCATCTTCTCTCTTTCCTCCTTTTTCTTTTCTTTTCTTTCTTTCTTTCTTTCTTTCTTTTTTTTTTTTTTTTTTTCTCTTTCTTTTTTCCCTTCTTGTTCTTCAATCTTCTCATCTTCTGGTCCTGTACCAAAAGGACTCATCAAAACCCTAGTCCAGAAGCATAGCAATTTAAAGAGGAGGAGGAAGTGAAAGGAAAATTAGGGCAAGAAAATATATAAAAGAAATCACTCATGAGGAAGAATCAGCAGAAAACTCCTGGCATCATGAAAAACCAGTCCAGAACAACCCCCCAAGGTGCTGTAAGGTAGATACTGCAGAGGATTCCACCTATAAGGAAATGTTAGAAATGTCAGAAAGGGAATTTAGAATACAGATGATGAAAACAATCAAGGAAATGAAGGAAGAAATGAAGGAAAATGCTGATAAAGTGAAAAAAGAAATCCCAAAACAGAATCAATTAAGAGAAGAATATAAAAAGGATATGGCAGAGATGAGGGAAATGAAGCAGTCAATTAGGGAACTGAAAGATGCAGTAGAAAGTATCAACAATAGATTAGACCATGTAGAAGAAACAATCACAGAGGTAGAGGACAAAGCTCTTTTTTTTTTTTTTTTTTTTTTGAGACAGAGCCTCAAGCTGTCACCCTGGATAGAGCGCCATGGCATCACAGCTTGCAACCTCCAAATCCTGGGCTCAAGCGAGTCTCCTGCCTCTGCCTCCCAAGTAGCTAGGACTGTAGGCGCCCGCCACAATGCCTGGCCATTTTTTTGGTTGCTGCCATCATTGTTTGGCGGGTCCAGACTGGATTCGAACCCGCCAGCTCAGGTGTACATGGCTGGTGCCTAAGCGCGCTGAGCCACAGGTGCTGAGCCGAAGAGGACAAAGCTCTTGAGATAACTCAGATGCTTAAAGAGGCAGAAAAGAAGCGAGAGAGAGCAGAACATTCACTGGCGGAATTATGGGACTCTATGAAGCGTTCAAATATATGAGTTATAGGAATCCCAGAAGGGGAAGAAGAAAGCCCCAAGGGATTGGAAGCCATACTTGAGAATATTATAAATGAAAATTTCCCAAATATCACCAAAGATGCTGACACTTTCCTTTCAGAGGGATATCGGACCCCAGGTCGCCTCAACTCTAATCGAGCTTCCCCAAGATACATAATGATGCACCTGTCTAAAGTCAAGACTTGAAAAGATTCTTCAAGCTGCCAGGTGTAAGCGCCAGTCAACCTACAGGGGCAAATCTATCAGGGTGACTGCAGACTTCTCCAATGAAACTTTCCAAGCAAGAAGACAATGGTCATCTACCTTTAATCTACTTAAACAGAATAATCTCCAGCCCAGAATTCTATATCCTGCAAAGCTAAGTTTTAAAATTGATGGAGAAATCAAATCATTTACTGATATACAATCATTGAGGAAATTCACCACAACAAGACCAGCTCTACAGGGAATACTTCAACCTGTTCTACACACTGACCATCACAATGGATCAACAACAAAATAAGATCTCAGAAATTAAAGGACAGAGCCTAACTTCCACACTGATGCAAAAGATAAAAGTAAGCAACGGACTCTCACAAAACAAGATGAATAGAACACTACCACACTTATCAATTATCTCAATAAATGTTAATGGCTTGAATTCCCCACTGAAGAGGCATAGATTGGCTGACTGGATTAAAAAACACAAGCCATCCATTTGCTGTTTGCAGGAAACACACTTAGCTTCAAAAGACAAATTAAAACTCCGAGTTAAGGGTTGGAAGACAATTTTTCAGGCAAACGGAATTCAGAAGAAAAGAGGAGTTGCAATCTTATTTTCAGATACATGTGGATTTAAAGCAACTAA
>CAUYON010011678.1:0-28740 GCA_963573935.1 Arctocebus calabarensis
CTGTGAGCTGTAATGCCATGGCACTCTATCCAGGGTGATAGCTTGAGGCTCTGTCTCAAAAAAATAAAAAATAAAAAATAATAAAAATAATGGCATGTTTTGAACTCTAAAAATAAATAAATACATAAATAAAAATAAAAAGTGAGAGATCGGACATATAGCAGGAGCCAACGCAGACAAAAATACTCCCAGGCACCAATTGGAAGAGGAAGTGGCTTTATTCACCGGCTGGGAGATTTGGCAGACTAGGATCCCCAAAACCGAGCCCACTGACTCAATTTCTGGCCTTCCTTTTATTCATTTATAGGGGCTGGATACACGTGAAAATCTCGTGCTTCAGAGAAGTTCAGGCTGGCACATGCCCTTGGTGCATGGCCGCCCAGCCTCAAAGACAACAGAAAGTCAAGGAAGTTACAAGGTTACTAAGTGGGTTCAACATGCATCCTCTGAAAGGCATATAGATATAGGTAACAGGAACATCTGCTGCAGTGGGGGTTGTAATTAGTAGCTTTGTACTTACCACAGACTGCCTGCCTAACGAATGCCTGCACAGAGTGATGGGGCAGACTCTAGTTCTGCTTCACTCCCGCCTCATGGATACTCACTGAGAGTCCATTTATATGTACAGACATACCACAAGTAAGGAAACTCAGATACAAAGAAGAGAAGTAACTTTTTAAAGTTAAAATAGCCAGTAAGTAGAACCAGCATTTGTACACCTGATGGCCTGATCCTAAACCCTAGTGCAACAAAGGCCTTCCCCTCAGGAGCTTTGCTCTACAAAAGCTTCGTAGGAAGGCCATCTATTTCTTCAGCAGTCACATACTACTTTCCAGCTGCCCTAACCTTGTGCACCCCTTCCCAGGCTCTCAGAATTACTAATGAGGAGACCATTAGCCTTCCTTCAGTCAGCATTACTTTTTCTTCCCTCCTTATTGCAGTCCCTATTCCCTTAGGCTAACCTCTTAATTAGCTCAATTAGAGTCTTTCCTTTTTAGATAGAAAAGCTTGATAATAGGAAGGATTGGCATTTTAAATCCTGAGGGTGCAATCAGCATCCGATAGGATTTCAGCCAGACCACAAGACTACTTGAAAAAATTGGCCCTTCAGGTAAAATATTTGGGTCAGGGAGCTTTCCTGGTATGAACTGGGAGGAGACCCTATTTTCACTTTTGCAGCAACAAAGACAGCCTGGGTGGTGATGGTGTGAGGTAGGGATTAAAATAATACCTCATTTCCAAAGCACACCTCTGTCACAGACTTACATTTTCAGAAAAGATTTATAAAGGTAGCTTTTCTGGATATTTGTTTTAATTAAATACCAAAATCCAATATTGTTTAAACCTTAGAGCATATTCTATGATATTTATTCATTCAATGTCATTTTGACAATGATTTTACTATTCATATTAATCATAGCTAATTTGGGGAGTGTATAACTACATTATTTCCTTGAGTGCTTACCAAATAAACAAACTCTTTATTAATAGGAAACATTACCAATTTCATAGACTGAACATCAAAGAAGTTAAATAATTTGTCCTGGTTAATATAGCTACTAAATGACAAGGCTGGGAATTTGAACACAGGTCTTAGGATTCCTACATAACATACCCTCAATTCAATTTTACTCCCCAAAGAAGTATAATCTTAACATTTTAATAATGGGTCCGAGAATGCCTATAAATCTGATTGGGCCTATTCCAATGAAGATAATCAATTATTATTTTGCAAGTAGACTGTATAAAGGCACTGAAAGAAGTTTGCTCAGGAAAAGCACTTAGAAAGGGAAGATTTCACATACAGAATAACAGTGAGCAAAGAAGTAGCAGGTAAATCCTTTAGCCTAACAGGATTCTTCTCTGAAAGGAAACTGAGAAGTTATTCTATTTGCTTCAAGACAGAGCATTCCATATTTTTGAATACCTACTTAATATCTCGTACAGCTTTAGAAGCAAATAAATAACAACCAACGGACAAATTAAGACTGAGAGTGAGGACCTCCTGGGTTGATTCAGGAAGGCACCCACTAGATTTCTCAGAGTTTCTTTCTGATCAGTTTTAGCCCATTTTCCCACATCTGGGATTAAGCCAAGCCAATCAGGACTGTCTTGAGACTGCACCAAAATGGCAAATGGTCTCTGCTTTTGTACCAGCAGAACCCCAATTTATTATTTCCCCTCCCCCAGCTCTAAGATTTGATAATGTTATCTGTGATGTCACTTTGGTGAAGTATAGAAAATACGCACCAGTAGGCCACAGCATAGCATGGTAGAAGGGGGCAGGAGCCTTAAGACATGGGTTTGAAACCTGCCTCAATCTTTCATTGAATGGTCTTGAGCAAATCACTTAACTCCTATATTCCTCAGTTTCCCTGTCCATAAAGGGCAAAATGCAACCTCTTTGGGGACAAGGACCCCATGGCTGTGAACCTTTTGTCAGATTCCTCAGGTAGGGAAATCACTTACATGTGCTCGTTAATCTCCCACCATCCATGCTCACAGCCTTTCTCGCTCTTCTTGGTTATTGAATAGTTATGGAATTTCAGTGCTATGCCAAGAGTTGATAGGGGAGTCTGTGAAAAACAAATATTAAGTTAAAAAAATGCTTCAATCAAAATGTTTGTTTCATGCTAAAATTTCATGGAGTACTCATTCCCTTGACTTGTTTTAAGAGTATTCTACTCCTAGTGTGCTGTGGCCCTTGGTGGAGTTAGCCTGTTCCCTTGAACAAAGCTGGCCAAGGTAGAGAGCTTAACAGAGAAGCCAGCAGTGGGTGCTCAGGGAGTAGCTGCTGCGCCCCAGGCAAAGCTGGGTGATGGGCTGCACCTCCTGGGTTTCAGTTTCTTTAGATGAACTTAACTTTGAAAACACCCACTGGTTAATGAGCAAGCCTTTTCCTCTTTTGATGTAAATAATGACACAGTTTATTTAAGTCATCATTCAGATTCTTGAGATAAAGGAGAAATGAATCAGCATCCTCTTCATGTTAAACCTGGGTATTTCTGACCGCTGTTGTGAGTCACCCTAAGGTGTTGTCAGAAGCTGTTAAACAAGAAAGAGCTTCCTATGCATTTGATCAAACACGCACATGCATGTGCACCCGCATGCACACGCATACACTCATATGCACAATGCAAGTGATCTGTTCATTGCATTCTGTAATATGCACATACATTCTGACAAATATGTTATAGTTTGCATTTTGATCTTCACTTTGACCCAAGAAATATTTAAGAGAGGGTTTTTATATTGAGAGAGTTGAATTTTGGTTCACCCATTTTTGTAGAGGACGCCAACAGCCTGAAGACCTCTAAGCAAGAAGATTTGCAGCTGGGGGCGGGCCCACGGGCAATTCGCCCACAGTGCTCCTTGCAGAGAAAGAACCCCAGCCCATGGCTTTCCTTGGGCATGTAGTTATTGTCTA
The DNA here is from genome assembly GCA_963573935.1 of Arctocebus calabarensis. NCBI lineage: Eukaryota > Metazoa > Chordata > Mammalia > Primates > Lorisidae > Arctocebus > Arctocebus calabarensis. The sequence goes on from CAUYON010011678.1 coordinate 3,428, forward strand.
ATACTCCCCTCACCTGTTTTATGCTGTCTCAATAAAAGGCTACAGCAGAGGTTGCTCGGGGCTATCCTGCAATCAAGGTTAGCCCGCCTCCTACAAGCTTGTACTTCTTTTTTTTTTTTGAGACAGAGCCTCAAGCTGTCGCCCTGGTAGAGTTTCCTGTGACATCACAGCTCACAGCAACCTCCAATTCCTGGGCTCAAGCCAGTCTCTTGCCTCTGCCTCCCAAGTAGCTGGGACTACAGGTGCCCGCCACAACATCCGGCCATTTTTTTGGGTTGCAGCAATCGTTGTTGTTTGGTGGGCCGGCTGGATTCGAACCCGCCAGTTCAGGTGTGTGTGGTTGGCGTGCGTTGAGCCACAGGTGCCAAGCCAAACTTGTACTTCTAATCTGCATCTCACCTGGTTCCTTTCTGCAGGGATCCAGACCAGGGCCATAGGGGTCGTGACACATTTTCAAGATTTCTGATTCTATCTTAGTTGAATAAAAAATTATTGGTTACACTTGCTTTTAAGTCTTGGAATTTATTGAGAATTTCTTTGTGATCAAATTTATGAAATCTCCATAATCATTTGAGAAAAAAGGAGTATTCTTTGCATGTATATGCTACCAAATTCATTTGCATGGCTTAATAGCCTACCTAGCCTTATTTATTGTCCCCTACTATCTCAATCATGAGGCAGAAGAAGGGAATTAAAATCTCTTATATGAGGCACAGTGGCTCCTGGCTGTAATTCTAACACTCTGGGAGCTGAGGCGTGTGGATCCCTTGAGCTCAAGAGTTCAAAATCAGCCTAAGAGCAAGACCCCATCTCTACTAAAAACAGAAAAAAATAGTTGGGAGTTGTGGCAGACATCTATAGTCCTAACTACTTGGGAAGCTGAGGCAAAAGGATCACTTAAACCCTAGTTGTGAGCTAGACCGACACCATAGCGTTCTAGCCTGGACAATAGAGCGAGACTCTGTCATAAATAAATAAATAAGTAAATAAAGTCTCTTATTTAATTACTTGGGAGCCTGAGGCAGAAGGATCCCTTGAACCCTAGCTGTGAGCTAGGCTGACACCATAGCACTCTAGCCTAGGCAACAGAGTGAGACTCTGTGTTAAATAAATAAATAAAATCTCTTATTTGACTACTTAGTAGGCTGAGGCACGAGGATTACTTGAGTTCAGGAGTTCAAGGCCCACCTGGGAAACATGGAGTCCTATCTCAAAAAACAAACAAAAACGTTTTATTTGAATATTGCCCACTTCTTTGTATTTCTTATAACTTGATTTTTGAATATTAAGTAAGTATTAATGCTGTGTCCTAATTAGATCTTGCAGAACACCTCTTTTGTCACTGCAGATAGCCATTCTCCTTTCACTTCCCAGTCAGGGATGCTGTGGCCCTTCTTTGTGTGTGGCCGGGTACAGCGCTGTGAACTCTGCTTCTCATTGTTTATTCTGGCCACGGATGATGTTGCTCATTCTCATTGTTCAGCTTTACTGAGTCACTTTTTCAGTCGCTTTTGTCTTTCGAAAATACCTTAAAGTTAAGTTTCAGGCAATACTTTGTTGTTCAATCCTACTGTCTTTTTCTTTAGATGCATTTTACTCACTGGCTTGTATTGCTCTGACACACTTTTGGTCAAGAGGAACTACTTGTATTAACCTGCTTGACAAATAGAGTGATGAGATGCAGTTTCACAATGTATTGCAAGCCATTTCAACAAATGACCAAAAATAAACAAATAAATAAGCATCCTACTTCCTTATACGTTCTATAGTCTCAGTTTCTATTCCCCACCCTCTACCTTTGAGGGGGGAACTTTAACCAAGTAAAGGGAGGAATCTTCCTCGCCTGCACCTATAATATTTAACTATTTCTCTAGTCAGTGGTGGTAACAGGATGCACAACAGACTTTATCTTTCAGTCACCTGTAATTTGCCTAAACTTGAGTACACACAACCGAGGAACCCACCTCAGATAAGCCCTAGATGTTTCTGTGGCAAAGATACTCGCATACGTCCCTCACAGAAGCAGGGAAAGGGGTGCTCCCTTCTGGGGACTCATCTCTGTTTCCTAAGTGATATAAGGAGATGACCTGTGTGGCCCCTAGGACCTCCAGTTAATGTCTGCTGGACTCAAATTGTGTGGTGCTGGACCGCTGTGATAATTCAAAGCACTGATCCATTTTCTTCCTCTAAGATTCTATAATAAAATGTATTAGAATCCAAAATGAAGGAAAGGAAAGGGAGGTAAATGCTCGACTAAGTGGTGAAACAAAGGGGAGCTGGACATCTTTAGACCCAGAAAGGGAGGGAGCAAGAATTTAGGTACATGAGGCCACGATTCCTGCTGATCCTACCTGGGTCACTTTTTCAGTTGAACACTCTCTGGTGAATGATTTGCTCATCTCTGTTTCTTTATCTATAACAGGCAGCAGGAATATCTCTTCTCCATCAGAGGTGTGTTTTGAAGGAAAAATAAAAATGCAACGCCCGAAACACTAAAGTGCTAAACAAATGTGGACAACATCTTATAAGCTTAACACTCTTCTTTTTTTTTTTTTTTTTTTACATATTTATTACTTCTTCTCCTGTAAACTCCATGAGAATAAAGACTTTATCTTGCTACCAGGTGTCCCCATATGGAGCCTGACGGGTATCAGACTATCAATAAGCACTTGTTGGTGGGCAAGAGAGCTTGGGAGAAGAATCCCACTGACTTTAAGCTGAAGCAGGAGTTAACCCTTCTCAGAGAAATGAGCTCCGCTGAAAGTGACTTTGCAAAGAGGGGCTGATTGTCCTTCGGTAAATGGGACCGGACACGAAAAAGGCTTGAGGAGGACAGAAACCAACTTCTGTATGACAAACTTTATCATGACCTGAGTCAACATTTTTGCTACTTAAGTCACCTCTTCACTAGTTTTAATAAAATCAAAGCTAATTTACAGGTAAAAAGAAATTAATTTTTGTATTCGGATTTCCATTCCAGTATACACGCTGTCACACAGCTATAGGTGGCTGTTAGAAGCCTTCTGATAAACGAACAGCTTTAGCTAAGCTCCGACTGAGGAGGACAGGCCTGGACACCAGTTTGTCCCTGGTGTTTTCCGTCTCCCCTTCCTCATTCCTCACGCCCCAGTGGGATGCCCTTGTCCTAATAAACACTACTTTTCCTTTGGCATCTCTAACCCTTCACCCCTAGCAAAACAGAAAGTGATCCAACATTCTCATTTACGCCCATCTTAAAGTAACAACAATGTTTAAGGATTTTCATTTTAAGTGTATGGGTTATCATTGAATCAACATTTATTTGATCTCAAAGGAATTTCAAACATTTCAGAGAGCCGTTGAGAATGGCACCTTTCTTGTTCTGGCTATTATACTAACCCAAGAAGATACATTTGCTTTTTGGAGAGATTGAAGGAAGAAAGATTTGATGTTTGTTCCTTCCCTATCCTCTCCTTCCACCTCCTCTTTCCTCTTCCCTTCTCTAACCCTCAGACTCGCTGGTCATCCCAGGCTCCTTCAGCCTTGAAAATCTAGTAGTGAACAGGAGTCTAGAACTTTTATCTTTTAATTCTTTTGGAAATGTGGGAATGATTAAAAAAAAATAGTTTAGTGCTCGCTTCAGCAACACATATACTAAAATTGGAGTGATACAGAGAAGATTAGCATGGCCCCTGCGCAAGGATGACACACAAATTCGTGAAGTGTTCCCTATTTAAAAAATAATACTAATAATAATTTAATGGTACATGCCATCAGAAAGTTAACACCAAGTACAGATTTGGGCACTGAAATCCTTTTAATTAGTTCACTGTAATGACTATGCACAAATAATCGTGTATGCATCCAGCCCCTCCTGCCTCAGGGTCCTTGCCTCAGGCCCCCTTTGCCTGCAATGTTCTTATCCTGTGTCCAGAGGGTTAGTTCCTTCATCTCCCAGGTTTCTCTGCCACTGTCCCCTTGTCAGTGTGACTCTCCTTGACCATCCTAAGATAATAAACCCCTGACTTGCCACCCTTCACGCACCCCATACCTCCCACTCAAGCTATAGCGTTTGTTTCTTTGTTTTATTTTTCTCCATGGCATTATATCACCATGTGACATATTACCTATATTTATCTCCTGTCTTCCCCTGCTGGAAGGTAAACTCCATAAGAGCAAAGCTTTTTTCCCCTGTAATTTCGTGGATTCTCAGTATCTAGAATATTGCCTGAGCACCTGGCCCATATTGATCATTCAATAACATATTGAATAAGAGCAAACAACACACCACAGGACTCTTACATCTAATTTCTATGCCACGAAATAATGATTTTATATGTATATGCTAAATGAACAAAGTGATGCTTTGCCCTATCTCCATATGATACTGTAGTTAGAGAAATAAAAATAGTTTACAGTCTAATATTTAAAAAAAAACAAATGCCCTATGTAGCACCAAGAAGATATGTACATATTCCATATAAATTTGTACTTGCTTTGCTTACACAACTGAAATGTGTACAGTTGTCTGTCAGTATCTATAGGAGACTGATTCCAGAATCCCCTGGATACCAAAACCTGATGATGCTCAAGTCCCTGATATAAAATGGTATACCATTTATCTGCATATAACCTACACACATCCTGTCATATAATTTAAGTCAACTCTAGATTACGTATTATACCTAAAACAATGTAGATGCTGTGTAAATATTCTTATAATTTATTGGATTTTATTTACATTATTTTTATTGTGGCTTTAAAAAAAAATGTCTTTGATCCATGATTGGTTGAATTGCAGACATAAAACCTGTGGATATAGAGGGTTGACTGTACTGCCTAATCCAATTTATTATTTCCTAGTTATTCCTATTATAATGCTAATGATTAAGAACCAATAAACGTGCTCTGTCAAAGTAATTTTTTGATCCTCTTATAATGGCTTTGTATTTTTTACTACAAACAAATAACATATACTGGAAAAATAAGCCCCAGACCACTAAAAGCAGTTCATTTGTGGACAGAAAGTTAAAATGGCAGGAAAATTTTGTGTTCTTTCTAGATAACATATTTCAATAATGTTTAAATTTTGTAAAATTAAGTAATATCCATTCTGTAATTTAAAAAATAAAAGTAATGAATTAAGAACAAAATGCTCCTCTCTTTTCTCTTCCTTCCCCCGCGTGTCTCGTGTCTCTCTCTCCCTCCCTCCCTCCCCTCCCTTCTCTCTCTCTCCTCTCTTCCACCATTTCTCTCTCTCTCCTCATCCTTAATGCTGCTCGGCAGCTTCCCCGCTAATAAAGACCTTTCATACAAAAAAAAAAAAAGAAGAAAATGCTACTAAAAATAGAACATTAATATTTTTCCAAGATACTGTTAAAACTAGGCTACCTGAAATTTCCAGGTACACTTGCATTTTGGAGGATAGTAACTTGGGTAATATGGACTGGAAATTTTCCCTTCAAAGCCAGTGGTTTCTTTGACCAATACTGTGTTTTCACACTCTGAAAAAGATACCCAATAACACACAATGATTTACAGCTATAAGATCATGGGAAAATACATTCCTTTAATTATAAATGTATACTTCCTTGATCAAGAACCTTTAACATTTTTTGAACTTTATTTTATTTTTTAAAAAAGGAAGATGGCTAGGCATGGTGGCTCACACCTATAATCCTAGCACTCTGGGAGGCAATCCTTTGAGGAGGAGGATCCCTTGAGCTCTGGAATTCAAGCCTCAGCCAGAGTGAGATCCTGTCTCTAGTAAAAATGGTAAAATTAGCCAGGTATTATAGTGGGCACCTGTAGTCCCAGCTACTCAAAAGGCTGAGGCAGGAAGATCACTTGAGCCCAAGAGTTTGAGGTTGCTGTGAGCTAGGCTGAGGCCACTGAATGAGATGCTGTCTGTAAATTAATTAATTATTTAGCTAGTTAATTAATTAATTGAACAGAAAGAGCACCCAATAGATATGCAAGCTAAAATACTTGTTCTCAAATTATGTATTTGTTTTCAATTCATATATTTTGGCTACAGATTTATAAGATGTTACTCCTTTCTCAGAAAACAGTTCTGAACTCAGAGACAGCAGCATCAGCTGAACAGCAACTCCTCTTAGGGGTCTGAGCTTCATGTTGCAGACCCCCTCCTCCAAGCTCTCCATTGTAATAATTCCAACCTCTTTCCCTTGTTCCCCCTGCCCTGCATGTGTTATACCCATGATATCTTATAGTTCTTCTCTTGTCCTTTTTGCTTTTGAGATAATTAATACTAAAAATTCTTCATTAAATTCACTCTGTTAAAATAGCTTACTTGATCTCTCTCTTCTTCACTGGACCCTGATTCAGCATCGGCCTCCAGAAAGATAAGACTAGAGTATCCTAACAAATATTTCTAAAAGTGACTCCTCTCTAATTGGAGAAGACTTACTTTGTTCCGGAATGACCTCAAAATATGCCCGGATTCCTGATAGCTTCCGTATACGAGGAGTCTTCAATGTCACCAACATGAGATTATTTGTAGAAACAAATGATATTAATGTTCTTGTGGGTTCACAAATTCTGAAAGCAGAAAACCAAAGTACATGAATAATAGGTTATTTGAGCCATGGACCTCCATTCAACACAAATTCCACACATTTCCTGGGCCATCCACTCAGTTCTTGTGAATCAGTCGCTGTCAGCTGTGTCTTCATCACTTGGTGGCCACAGGGCTCTATAGATGGAGCAGAGCTGAAAAAGGCACAGAAATTTTTGTCCAGTAACTACTACCAAAGAATTCTCTGGATGGATGTCCTTAGACCATTTTGAGTACAAACAAGATGTAAAGACAGTGCATTTGATGGCTAAGGTCAGGAGCCCTGATGAAAACTTGATTCAAAACTCAGTTCTGACCAGATCCAGTGGTCAGATCCTAGTACTTTGGGAAGCCAAGGCAGGAGGATCACTTGAAGCCTGGAGTTTGAGACCAGCCTGAGCAAGAGCAAGATCTCCCATCTTTACAAAACAGAGAAAAAATTAGTTTGGCATGGTGGCATGTACTGTAGCCCCAGCTACTTGGGAGGCTGAGGCACAAGGATTGCTTGAACCCAGGAGTTTGAGGTTGCAGTGAGCTATGATCATGCTACTGCACCTTAGCCCAGGTGACAGAGCAAGACCCTGTTTCAAAATAAACAGCAAGGAAAAAATTCAGCTACCTCACTTCACTGGGTGGAAGATACTGGGCTTAAATATTTGTAAATGCCAGTTTCCCTTCTCTGATAATAATAGTGATAATAATAATAGTACGCTCCTCAGAGCACTGTGGTGAGGATTAAGTGAGTAATAACCAAATATGTCTGGAAGGATGAAAAGAAACTGGTAATGACCAAGGAACAGGAGTCAGTGGCAAACTTATTACTCACTGCATCCTTACATAGTGTTTAAATGTTTAATATGCACACTTATTACCAACATATAAACAACTCATACACATGTGCTCTTACATACACATGTAGACAGTGTTAAAAATAATTTACGTACATTTTAGCACAGTAACAAATAGTAACTTCTTAAAGTTTAACTCACTTGTATGTTATCAAATATTAAGCACCCATAAGCAGATGTCTACTGTTAAGTTAAAAAAATTAAGGAATATGTAAAATATGTGTGTGCAATTAAATATATACAAATGAAAGGAGTTATGCTAAAATATAACAGAAATTTTCTCTGGATAAGGAGATTGTTAATTAATATTTGTTTCTCTGATTGACCTCATTTTCCATAACAAATACGTGTAAGAAAAAAATGTAATTGTTTACTAATTCTATGCAATCCTCATAGAATTCTTACAATCTATTGAAATGGCAGAGTTCATTGTGATTATAACAAATTTAAATTACACAGAATACCCATTGTATTTCAGATATATTAGCTGAAATTCTTACTATAATGACTTTGAGAGTCTTGTTCACTACTAGTGAAAAACAACCATTGAGTCTGGTGGGCTCTGACAAGGATACTAAAGTATAAGGCGTACTAAACAGGGCACAGGCGTCAGGCTTTGATCCCACGATCAAAGATCAAAGATGGTTTGTGCTTTTTTAATCTAAGGGAAACATCTACCATAAAACAGACGCATTGTAAAAATAAAATCTTTTTGGCTTGGCGCCATAGCACAGTGGTTACGGCACCAGCCACATACACCGAGAGTGGCGGGGTGGAACTCAGCCTGGGCCAGCTAAACAACTGCAACAAAAAATAAATAAATAAATAAAAATCTTTTCACCCACCAACAAGAGTGTCTGCGTAATACCTGTATAAGATGCTGCTTCTGATTGGCAAGAGGGAGTCGAAAATGGTCAGGGAGTCGGTGACACAGTTGTCAGCTTCAATTTGGATGGACTCGATTGAGAGACGAATGAGATAGCCCACAATGGCCACCAGCTTGAAGTGACACATCAGCCTCCCTGAGGTTGCCGAAATCTCCAGAGGGTAGTGGAAGGTCAGATGGTCTGCATAGATGTACTGGGAGCAACCTTTGTCTGTGGAGACAGCATTTTTTTTCTTTTTTCTTTTTTTTCTCTTTTTAGGAATGACTTTTATTAAAATCATTATAGAAAAGTAAAGAGCAAAAAAATCCTGTGGAGAACATCTGCCATCTTTGCCAACCTGTAGTCCACTGCACTGTCTTCTGGCAATAGCCCTAGGTTTTACTTTTGGAAACTACTTCTAGCCTGTCTCTATAGTTTGGTTGGGGTTAACCCCACTCCTAGTTTCGGATGGGGGCATATAACCCAATGTCACAAGAGTTGGTGCAGGAGTGGGCATGTTGTCAGGAAAGCCAAACAATGAGAGTCAGTCCCAGGACTTCTTCCAGAACAATCAAGAAAGATGTGGGGGTGGTTTCTACCATGGTGGAAACACTGATAAATTATAAGTTTGGATCTGCTGGCAGCCATTTTATGAGAGTCAGTCCCAGGACTTCTTTCCTCTAGAACAGTCAGGAAATATGTGGGGGTGGTTTCTACCATGGTGGAAACACTGATAAATTATACATTTGGATCTGCCGGCAGCCATTTTATGAGAGTCAGTCCCAGGACTTCTTCCAGAACAGTCAGGAAATATGTGGGGGTGGTTTCTACCATGGTGGAAACACTGATAAATTTTAAGTTTGGATCTGCTGACAGCCATTTTATGTGAGTCAGTCCCAGGACTTCTTCTAGAACAGTCAGGAAATATGTGGGGGTGGTTTCTACCATGGTGGAAACACTGATAAATTATAAGTTTGGAATTATAAGTTTGGATCTGCTGGTAGCCATTTTTTGCCACAACAGAAGACACACTTGAAAATGAAACTTTAACAGAAGGAGGAAGAGCTGAAGAGTTCTGATGATATTTTATTTTAGAACCTGGACCCAACCATGCCTAAAGCCAGCACATTCCTTATGTGCCCCAGTTACATGAGCCAGTCAAGTTTCTTTGATACTTAAGCCAGTTTGACTATATTCCTATCACTTGCTACTAAAAGAGCACTAACAAACATTATCATTAAAAAAGGAAAATTACAATCAAAAATGATACCAATGTGCACATAGGGAGGATGAGGAACTATATGACAGAATTTACCAGATCCTACGGTTGAAGAGTAATCTGACCGAAGTCCAGCTGCATTGAAAAACACACAGAAAAAGAGACTGTTAATCCCATAATTTTATTGTTAGAATTTTACTTAGTAAAACTTATTTTTAGTTATTTAAAACCAATCAAAAACATCTGAGATTTGCTTTAAAATAATCCAGTGGAGGAGATTGTTCAGATATTTAGATATCACATAGGATGGCCTGTGAGTTGACAGTTGTTCCTTATACCATTCTCTTTACTTTTGGGTCTTTGAAATCATAGTTACAACTTTCAAGCATTTCCTAAAGTTAAAAAAGCAATCAAACAAATATGATAATAGTTAATCCTCTCTCTGAAATAGTATATGTGGTACAAAATATTCCATGAGCTTTTTCATTCATTTAACAAATATTTATCAGTCACCCAACATATGCCTAGTGTGCAAGTCTTCATATGTATATTATAGACAAGTTCTATATCTATGTAACACATAACATGTACTTATAAATTATATACATACATATTTTAATATACACAGTTTAAATAAGAAAAGGAAGCTGCATAAATTTTGAGTTACTCAAACCATTTCACTGTGAAGACAATGAAATTTGCATTTTGATGGGGCTACTGAGCAATCCATTTTGGAGTATTGGGCAACACTACATTATAGGGGTGTAGTTCTGTCTGGACAAGGAAAGAGATAAAAATGAACCTTAGCAAAAATCTTTCTTCTCTAGGACTTTATTCTTTAGGAACTTAGTTTGGTAAGTTCAATTTCATATATATTTTGTTCCCAGATCTATGGTTCTAACACTATATTTAACATTTTGCATTTTCCTTCACTTATGTAGCTCCACTGCCTTCAGCTAATCCTATGCTATTATTATATTTGTTTGGTTGCTTTTTTAACACAGGGATTATGGGAGACAGTACTTCCTTACAAGGCTGACTGCAAGAATGACAAGTATCAGGAGTGCTGCAGGAAGGAACTCTACAGGACAATCACCCAGCAATCACCATTTAGTACCACAGAGTCCATGTCCACAGCCAGACCCTGCAAGCTCCCCACAGACGTCCGGTTTATGACGCTGGTCTGGATGGAGTCCTTCAAGATGGCTGCCACACAGTCCTCACAGAAGATGTGGCCCTTGGCATGTGGCATGACAAACACAATCCAAAAGTGGACAAGGAGACCACCTTTGTTGTTGCTGCTATAATGAAAAAGAGAGATGTCCAGGGATGCGTTTTAGTAAGTAGACCTCACTGGCTCAGTGCCTGTAGCTCAAGCGGCTAGGGCGCCAGCCACATACACTAGAGCTGACAGGTTCAAATCCAGCCCAGGCCTGCCAAACAACAATAACAACTACAACCAAAAAATAGCCGAGCATTGTGATGGGCACCTACAGTCCCAGGTACTTGGGAGGGTGAGGCAAGAGAATCGCTTAAGCCCAAGAGTTAGAGGTTGCTGTGAGCTGTGATGCCACGGCACTCTTCCCAGGGTAACAGCTTGAGACTCTGTCTCAAAGAAAAAAAAAAAAAAGAACGTAGATCTCACAGATAGACCCAACTGACAGGTTCAAGGTAAGGCCAGTGAGCACATCCTACAACTGATGTGCTCCCTTCTTTGAGTGATTATTGACTCCCCCTATCATGGGGACCAGAAAGGGAATGCATCATGTTGTGTGTCTTCTGATCATTGTGTTGGATTTAAATTTAGAAGTAATACTGTATAGTTGCATCTCCATAGAGAATATACTGCTTCTACAGCTATTGATCAGTAGTCCCTGCTATTAAAAATAAGTCATGGCTCGGCGCCTGTGGCTCAACAGGCTAGGCACCAGCCATGTACAGCCAAGCTGGTGGGTTCGAATCCAGCCTGGGCCTGCCAAACAACAGTGAAGGTTGCAACCAAAAAATGACCAGGCGTTGTGGCAGGCACCTGTAGTTCCAGCTACTTGGGAGGTGGAGGCAGGAGACTTGCTTGAGCCCTGGAATTGGAGGTTGCTGAGAACTGTGATGGCACAGCACTCCACCCAGGGTGACAGCTTGAGGCTCTGTCTCAAAAAAAAAAAGCCAAAATACCAAACATAACATTTGATACCTCACCATGTCCAGGCATTGTGCTAAATCTGCTTTAGCTCATTTGAATCCAATGAATAAGGTCCTATTATTCAATTTTTAAAGATGGAGTAGTTGAGACCAAATATAACTCAAAGTCACGCAGCTAATAAGCAGCAGATCCAGGAATCAAGCCAAATTTGGTTTTCAGTCTGATCCCAGAGTCTTGAGTTCCTAATTGCATAACATCACAATTGTAAAAGAAATATAAAATAGTTTTCTGTAGCAAATAGCCTAGGAAATGGGAGGTTAAGGAAAGTAATCAAGTGGCTTTACTCCAAGACTTAGTCATGCCCTAATGTGCCGAAGCAGATTATGAATTTCTGAAGATATATTAGAGGTCGGGGAAAGTAGAATATATTATTTGGTACACAAGTTTTTCTAAAAATTATTTGACCATGAAATTTTTTTTCTCAGATCTCTAGTCACCAGTTTTTCACTAGACATTGAGATAAAGTGGCCCCTGCTTTATTTTTGTCTCCACCCTCCACCCAGTATGATAGCCACCTCCATGAGCATTTTGCCCAATGGCCCTGAAATGGGACAGCTATGAGGAGAAGGCAGAAATTGGCAGATAAAGAGCGAGAACACAAAGTGACAGCAGGGCAAAAGGTAATGTCACCAGTTGTGCTAATAGGCTATTAACCCACAATTACCCCCCCCAAAAGCTAGAGAATGGAGGAATGTTAGCCCTTTCACAGCCTTAAGTGGAATTTATAGCATGAACACAGAAATCTCCCCCAAAGGGACACACATTACCTGACATCTGCAACAACAGACTGCTTATAAAATTTGGAGAAGGCAGATGTTGTATAAACTAGGTTGACCTGAAAAAGAATTGAAGAGTCTTAGCCTTTCAAACTCATCTTCCTTTCAAAGTATCTTGCGTATTGTAGGTCAAATCTCTGACGAGAGAAGAGCAGGCCTCAAACTAAAGCCCTTAACTCCAACTCTAGACATTATTTCTTGAGTCCAAAAAGTTCTTACTTCCTGAACCAATTCTTAGAATACTTACTTTCATACTGTCTGTGAAAAACGTTACTCTCTTGCACTGATTGCTTTCTTTAAAGACTCTAAACAGGCTTGACTTCTGTGTTCTGCCCATGACAAAGGGTAATTTTCTCTACAGTTAACAAACTAACTCATTTAAGCACATTTTCATAGTACAGCATTTGACCCAACCCCGTCTCTATCGACATACCGACATACTCTCACATTCGCCACTAGGGGGCGAATGGTACCCACAACCAGGTCCTCCAGCGCCCTTCAGAACTCAACCTTCAGGTGGTGACCCAGCCAGGGGCAGCAGGCTCTGGCCTTGAAGGCCACAGGTTCCCTATCGCTCCGGAGAGGTATTTCAATTTACTTGCCCTCGCTTAACATGTCGAAAACCAAATTCACTCTGCTCGCCTAAGTCGTCTTACCCTCCTTACCTAATTGAAAAACCACCTACTTAATTGCCCAGGATTTTAAAAAGAAAACAAAAACTGAGAAATTGTAAAACAAAGTGGGAAAAACATGCGCTGTGGAGTTTAAATTCACTATGCAACACAGAACACGTTGCCTAAACTTGCTGTGTAAGAGGGTTTAGTAACAGACCTTGTACAAAAAAGGCCTTCAATAAAAGCCTCTCTAACCACGGTGATTTCGACTACTGTCCTTCCTCTTTATACACAGTCACTTACTGCATCAAGGTCACCACTCTATTTCCATAGTGGAAATAAAATTGGCAGAAACTTTCTAGTTGGCAATATGTGCCAGGCGCCATAAATCGATATTTTTCTATTTGGACAAGTAATTATGCTTTTTAGGAAATCACCTACGGGAGTAATCTGAGATACACTCAATTCATGTGGCAGTTTTGCTATTGCATTATTTATATTAATAGTAGCAAAAATTAGAAACAGCTTAAACATCCAATAAAAAGGGATTTGCTAACTTTTGGTGTATTCAGATTTTTTTTAAAAGAATATTTACTTGCATATAAATATGCATCATGTTAAGAGGGAAAAAATTAGACCATAAAACAGAATATCTACTAATCCTTTAGTATTGCACTATGCCTATGCTGTCTAGAATGAAAAGGAGCTTTATCTCTGGTGATAGCATCAAAGAAGATTTTAATGACTTTTAAAATAATTTTACTAATTTTTGCCATACATATTTATTAGTTCTATAATGACAAACTTTTTCCTTCGGTCATAGCTCACCGCAACCTCAAACTCTTGGGCTTAAGTGATCCTCTTGCCTCAGCTTCCCAAATAGCTTAGACTACAGGTGCCTGCCACGATGCCCGGCTAGTTTTTCTAGTTTTATTAGAGATGGGGTTTGGAATTCCTGAGCTCAAGCAATCCACCTGCCTTGACCTCTCAGCATGCTAGGATAATAGGTATGAGCCACTGCACTGGGCAAGAACGTTATTTTTTAAAGTGAAGAGATTGCCAGTGCATCAAGGTTGAAATAAATGTGTATGATCACAAAATTAACCAGTATGAAAATTTCTTTATTTTACAGATGAGAAAAACTGAAGCTGAGCAAGCTATTTTTTATGTCAGGTGGGGGGACAGGGGAACAACTCCATCTTTTTTTTTTTCCTTTTTTATAGAGACAGAGTCTCACTTTATCCCCCTCGGTAGAGTGCTGTGGCATCACACAGCTCACAGCAACCTCCAAGTCCTGGGCTTAGGCGATTCTCTTGCCTCAGCCTCCCAAGTAGCTGATACTACAGGTGCTTAGTTAGCACAACGCCCGGCTATTTTTCTGTTTTTGCAGTTCAGCGGAGGTCGGCTTTGAACCCGCCACCTTCCGTATATGGGGCCGGCGCCCTACTTGATGAGCCACAGGCGCCACCCATCTTACAGCCATGATTTCCACTTTTCCCTCTGACAGTTTGTGTCAGCCACCCTGCCTTCTACTTCCCTATACTCTGCTTATCAGTGACTCTGTGGTCCCTTCCCACCCACTCACCATTCTCAACTCCACCCTCCCCAACTCCACCCTCCCCAGACTTTCAGCCAGGCTTTTCCCATTCCCTCACCACTTGCTGCACAGTCCGTGCCACTGAAAGAAATTCCCGGGACTCTTTTTGTCGATATTCAGGAAGAAATTCAATGTTGGTGATACGAAGCATCCCAGCAAAGTAAAAAGCATCTCTGCTTTCTGTCTTAACTGTAAAACAGGAGAGAAGTTGATTAGGAGGCTTTCCCATCTGTGTGGTGCACAGCACTGTCTGAGCTATGGCAGGCTCATTAGGCTCCTAAAATGATCTTCGTTTAGGCAGCTAGTGATACATACCTAACTGGCTCATAGCCCACGAAGCTCTGAATATTGTTGACAACATCTCTTCCATCAGTAGCAAATAATTACATCTCTTAGAACGCTCTGTTCCTTCTACCTGACCTGGCGAGTACTTAAGAGCAAGGTTAGGAGGAGCGTTTCTTTCCTATGGCCCATAACCCACTGTCTCATTTTGAGCTCTCCGAGGAAAGGAACACTGATGTTTTTTTTCTTCAGCCACTGTAGTCAGTGCCTGGCTTAGCTTTGTAGCGCAATAAATGTTTGAGGGAAGGAAGGAAGAAAGGGAGCAAGTGGAGAGAGAGAGAGACGGAGAGAGAAATATTCCCTTTTTGCACAAATACTAAATAAGTGATATTCCCTTCTGTGATCCAGCCAAGGTCACGTTAACTTCAAGCAGTGTTGTGAGGCTTTAGGGGGGAAAGGGTAGCCAAAGTAAGGGGCAGGAGACCACCTCGCCTTACTAACCTTCCCATATGAAATGACTGTTGTTTTTGCTTTTGTTCTTTTGATTTTACTGGGGAAGAGCTTCCTGGGTTTTGTTGCTATTGTCATTGTTGCAGATTCTAAAATTAGAGTGAAAGCTATGACTTCTCTTTAGACACTCATTCTTTCTCACATCAGGAAGTATACAGGATTTAAGAAACAATAATGGGAGAGAAATCAATTCTGCATTAAATTAGCTTACATTTACCTATCCCTTTAGTTCAGCCAATTGTGCAAGACCCTCCACAGTGTCCCTGATTAGTTGGCAACCTCATTTCTCAAGGCCACACTCTTTTATGTATCAAAATTCACCTGTTTCCTGTTCAACAATTCTTTTTTTTTTTTTTTTGAGACAGAGCCTCTAGCTGTCACCCTGGATAGAGTGCAATGGTATCACAGCTCACAGCAACCCCCAATTCCTGGGCTTAAGCGAGTCTCTTGTCTCCTCTTCCCAAGTAGCTGGGACTACAGGCGCCCGCCACAACGCCCGACCATTTTTTGGTTGCAGCCGTCGTTGTTTGGCGGGCCCAGGCTGGATTCCAACCTGCCAGCTCAGGTGTATGTGGCTGGCGCCTTAGCCCGCTGAGCCACAGGCGCTGAGCCTGTTCAACAATTCTTAACTGTTCATAGAAATTTCTCTTTGTTCATACCAGTCTCTCCCCATGAAATGCCTTTCTCTGATTTGTACACAGTCAACAAACTACTTCTGCACAAGTTCTAAAATTTTATACAAAAATGGGAGAGCAATGCAAATGTGTCAGCCAAGGTACAGCAGAGAAATGATGGGAAATAAGTTTGTCCTGGGCTGGGGGTGGTGTGTGTTTGTGTTAACTGCCCATGGACTTGATTTCTCCCAACAGTCTGGAAGCAACTTGAGGACAGAGATTATATCTTGCTTATCACTCTATGTCCCATGCCTCCCACAGCACCTAATGCAAACTGGGCATGCTCAAAATGTGTCAGATAAATTCTGAAGAACCAGTTCATGAAGCATGCTCTGCACTCTATCCCTGACGGAAAGGGAATCACTGAAGCAGAAGAATCAACCTATGCTGTCTCTCCAGCACTGAACTGTGATGTTTTCTAAAATAGAATAACCATCTCTGAGCTTTTTGAAGGTAGAAGATGCATCTTGGTATGTCTGATGCCCCACATTGTACCAAGTAAACGATAGGTAATCAATTTGTGTGTATATAAATGACCTGAACTTTTTTTTTCTTTTTTTGATTTTTTTGTTTGTTTGTTTTATGACCTGAACTTTTCAAGACAATATTCTTTTTTTTTTTTTGAGCCAGAGCCTCAAGCTGTCACCCTGGATAGAATGCTATGGCATCACAGCTCACAACAACCTCCAATTCCTGAGCTCAAGAGAGTCTCCTGCCTCCGCCTCCCACGTAGCTGAGACCACAGGCACCCACCACAATGCCCATTTTTTGTTTGTAGCCGTCATTGTTGTTTGGCGGCCTGGGCTGGATTTGAACCCGTCAGCTCAGGTGTACATGGCTGGTGCCGAGCCTCAAGACAATATTCTTAATTCTTTCCCTAGAACCCATTCCTTCCAATCAGATTTTAATATCCTTGAGGATATATTTAGGAAAACTGTTCCTCTATTCACAACACTTTCAACTTTCAACTTTACACATCAAATGTGTAGGGTTTCTCTTTATTTTTGTCCCTCACACCAAGAAATTTTCCTGTTTTCTGCAATACAACTGGGTGTCCAATGATTCAACTCAATTCTGACCCTACTGAACCCCAAGAGTGCCCCTTACTTCAGATGCCAGTCAGAAGTTGTGAATCTCGAGGCTACCCACACTACTGCCCAGCTTGGTTACAAACTGGGAGTTTCCATGACCCCCTCAGGTTCAATAATTTACTATAACGGCTCATAGAACTCATGGAAACACTTCACTGACTGTTACTGGTTTATTATAAAGGATACAAATGAACAGCCATATGAGGAGGCACAGAGGGCAAGGTCCAGAAATGTCCCTGGCTTGGGAGCTCTGTCCCTGTGGAGTTGGGGCAGGGCAGCCCACCCTCTTAGCAATTGGATATTCTTCACCTGGAACCTGGAAGCTTCCTGAACCCTGTCAGTTAGGGTTGTTATAGAGTTTCCATTATGTAGGCATGACTGATTAAGTCACTGGCTATTGTTGATTGAGTTCAATCTTTAGCCCCCTCCTGAAAGTGACAGCCCTTCAGTCATAGGGTTTGTTCTTTGGGCTATATAGCTGATTTTGCCCACCAGTTAGTTCATTAACATACGAAAAGCCACTCTTAGAAGCACTGTATTAGGACCCAGAGTCTAAGATCAAATATTAACATCAACAAAAAAATTAAAACAAAAGATGCTTTTATCACCCCTATCACTCAGAAGTTACAATGTTAGAAGCTCTGTGTCAGAAACGAGAAGCAGGTATCAAATACGTATTTCATATTATGTCACAGGACGTGTATTTTGTACAAATGTGTTATAATATAACATATACAGGATGAGAACTCCAATACAAATCAACAAATGCATGACTAAGTACTCTATAAGAAAGGGGAAAGTAATGACACCTGTCCAAAAGGATCGATCAGATCGACAAAAACATAATAACAGGGGAGAGAAAGATGCAAGTATAAAATGGAGTTCAGGAAGCTAGAAATTTAAGGTTGCCTAGAGACAGGTGGTGGGTGGAACGAGGAAACGAAACAGCTTAACACTTTCTTTTTAAGCTGTTACATTTCTGAATCAGTCAAAGTCTCCTGAGCATTTTCCTCAGCTCTTCCCATCCTGCCCCCGTCTCCTCTTTCTACTTTCCTATGGGAAGAGGGTGGCGGTGGTAAAAGAAGAAATGGAAAAGCTAATTCTTGTTTTTCTCTCTCCTTAAAAACATCAACACCAGTTTTGGAAACGGTATGTCCATCTCAGAAAGAGGAAAATCCCATCGGAAACTCCCAGGGGCAGGTCTGGCCTGCATTGCTGGCGCTGGACTCCCACCACAAGCCCCCACCCCAAAGGAGCACAGATTTTAACTTACTGATATAGAGCCACAGAAGTGTCCAGGCGATGACTGCTAGGACGAATAGGAACACCGTGAAGAGAATGATTTTATTTTGGACATTCCAGAAGGGAGCTTTCTTCTTGGATTGCTTCTTGGGTTTGGGTTTGGCTTTGCCAATGGGTTTTTGTGGTGGTCTCCCTGGCAATGGTGGTCGTCTCCCTGGTAATGGTGGTCGTCTGCCTGGCAGCTTCCCTTGGGCACTGACCACCTGAACTGAGATATTGGATATCTTTTAAAAAATGAAGAAGAAGAAATATATTATCAATTAGAAGTAGGGTAGAGTTTAAATGGTACTACCTAGTCTGGGATACCCTTGATGTTGAAAAGGCTAACTGAATTAAATTTTGTATGTAAGATTAATAAGCTGATTTGCATCAAATTTTACAATTAAGGTGAGAAAAACTAGACAATACTGTATATGAACCCCAGTGAAATTGTTCCTATACCCTGTCCTCAACTCTCTGACGATGCTGAACAGATGTTGTGGCAGAAGGTCGAAATGTCACAGAGTAGAGTGTCTGCGAGTCAGGAGGTTAAAGTTAAGATTTTGTGTGGGTAGATTCATGTGTACACACAACTCTGTGTACATGTTTCAATGTGTTATTTTGCTTTTCTCCCACAATCAATTCTTTCTGGGCTGAGGCAGGATTATAAACAAGAGTATAAAGGAGTTCCCTACAGAAATGAATTGCATTCAACTTTTTGGTTTCATGACTGGCAGGTAGTAAGAAAAAGTTAAGGTATTGCAATGATTTGTGTAGGGTTGAAGGATAAGAATCAAATGTGCTTGTTTTACAGTCACCAGCCACTGAACAGAGACATGACTCAGTTTCTCGATCATAAGTGAAAGAATAATTTAAAAAGACATCAAAGAACAAAATAGAAGCCTCATTAGAGTGGAAAATGTTGGGTTTAAGTATGTTGATGTACAATGTGTTATGTGTGGGAGGAAAAAAAATACATTATTTAACTGTTTTCCCTCTTGCTCTTTTATTTTCCCCTCCACCCTCTGCCATTTGATGCTGTGAATTCTTTAATTATGTATGTGAGAGTTTAGCTTCTTTGAAGGAGAGATTTATACATGTCAGGGTAACTAAACTCCAGTGATGAAATAACTTTTAACCACACATTCTTTTAAAGGCAGCAATATAGAATACCAATTGCAGAGAACTGGTCTCGTGTGTGGTCCTTAAGAGTACTTTCATTCTCTCTCCCTCTCCCTCTCTCTTCCCTTCAAAATTCATGTCTTCCTGTCCTTAATCCTACCAATTAATGGGGTAATATGTGGACAAGAACACTCTGAATTATTCATAGCTCCCTCATTCTTTTTGCCAAACACCCTTGTCAGACCCAGGAGTGACATATCGCTTGTATCCTTCCTGGTGAAATTGAACTAGACCAGACTTCTTTTAATGTGATGTCTTGCAAGAGTGAGGATGGCATTTCTAAAGAGAAAAACATTCCATTGTAGCAGGAGTCAAGTCCACTATGGTCTCAAGCTACTTTCAAATACTCCCTCCAAAGAAGTAAAGGAGAGAAACACAAAGAAACACCATTATGTGCACCACTGACAAAGACAAAGAAGGATCTTTAAGTGCAGGAACACATTATAGGCAGTCTCAGTTAGCACTGATTAAATTTTAAAATGGAATTTGTGTAGAGATCAGTACAATTTCCCTGGAGTTTTAGAAAAACAGCTATGAATCGATCACCAAGTATAGCACTTTAAAACAAGCTCATATTTGTAAAATCCATCAAGTACTATAAGAAGAGAAACTTTTTCATTATTATTCCCTTTATTTTTTATAAAGTTGCACAATCTCCTTTTACTAACAGGGTCAACAATAAAGGGAAATCAAATAGGAAAGAAGGTTTCTCACACTGTACTTACTTTCAGTTCAGGAGGTCTGGAAGAAGTGTCACTGTTTTCTTTGTCCATTATTAAGTGAATGGTCATCCAGTGGTGTCTGAATGCCCGTTTTCACCCCCTTACATGCTCTCTTGGGAAGAATTGAGAGAACGGTCACTGGATTCAAGCTAGCTCTCAGAGCAGTGGAATCAATTTACCTTCACCAGGTCCAGTTCAGAAACTGAAGCTGCCTCATTACTATATTGTGACTGTTAAAGGGACCCAGCACTCACCTTTGTACCCCAAACTAAAGGTTTCCCAATGTAACTCTAATATGAGTCAGCATACAAAACACAATCAAATAACCCCCAAATATTTTACAAGTCATTATAATTTTTGTCTGCATCTACTAAAGAATATGAAGAGGTCTAATGCATAGCCCTCAGTACCATCTTTAAAAATCTTGGCACCCATTCTTCTTGATTAGTATTTCTTACATGCTCCAGAAGATTCACTTGCTAGTCCAGCTCTCCACTCTGCAGCCACACTCTCAGGAAACCCCTACTCAAGAGGGTTACTTCCGTTTATCTCCCCCTACTCCTGAAGTCAGTCCTCGCTACACCCAGGACCCTTTCTGATATAATTCCCATTCCTATTTCTCCCTTTCTTCCCAATACCAGTCTGAATTAGATCCAAGGGCAGTAGGTATAATCCCGAGGGGGCAGTGTCAGAATTTTTCTTTTGACACAGGGAGAAAAGGTGGGTATCACTGGAACATCGTCACCCTGTGCACACTGACCATCAAAAATTTTTAATTTTTCTTTTTTGCAGTTTTTGGCCAGGGCTGGGTTTGAACCCGCTACCTTTGGTATATGGAGCTAGCGCCCTACTCCTTGAGCCACAGGTGCTGCCCAATGGAAAGCCCTTTAAAGCAGAAACAGTACTCTGCTAATCCATACACAAGTTCAAGGGGTGTACATGCAGAAGGTAGTCAGAAACTGCCTGCTAAAAGTGGTGGGGAAAGATTAGTTGAGTTGCCTTATACTTGAAATTTAATCTAACTTGGGAAAAAGAGACAAAAATGACAAAAAAATCATTTTGTACAAATTCACTTACAGGGTTTTGCTATGTATTAGTGACATTGATGAGATGACTAATAATGTTTTAAGCTTTGTAATTATAAGATGAGGAAATTGAAAAATAGAGTTTTTTTTATGGCTCACACTTTCTGAATTACTTTCCTACTTATTTCCAGTAGGAAATATAAGTATTTCACCAATATAAGTAAAATAAATGTACTTGGCAGCAGCCACTGACAAAGACTCCTTCCTTGACTAAAGTTTAGTGACGCTCCCCTGAGCTCTCTTTTTATTTCAACCTTGTTCGTAGGCCTTGCCCTTTCTTTTCAACTAGACCTCTGTCTTTGGACCCGCTCCTTGGCCTCATTGTAGCAAAAATTTTGTTATATCAGCTCAGTAGAAATCCTCCACCCTTGATATCTGTTTACCCTTGATTTTTTTTCACTCAAAGGGTGACCTTGAAATACCCTTGATATGATATGTGGTCAAGTTTTTTATACCCTACCCTTTATGTATAAATCCTTGGCTGACCTTCAGCAAGGATCCTGATATCTAACCTTAGTAACTGTCCTTTCACTGACCCCTTCATTCTGCTCATTGGCTTCAAACCCCCATTGTCCTTCCTGTATTTGGAGTTGAGATCAGTTTCATATTGAAATCTCTTTTCCCTATTGCAATAGTACTGAATAAAGTCCTTTTTTGCAGCACTGCAGTAGTGTGCTACTCTCTTTCTATGTGACACCAAGAAGGGAAAGTGTACCAAATGGAAAAAATCATAAAACCAACTGAAAGCTGCTTTATTATTATCATCATGCAAGCCATTCTCAACAACATCAGTGATTAAAAATGCTGCTCACTGAACATCTTTGGGATAACTTCCAAATAATTGCTATCATTACAAATAAGTTTTAATAAAGTATATGTACACTTTGGTGAGTACATTCTTCTTACTCATCTCTTAATAAATATGAGTGCCATATAGAAATTAATTTTGGAGAACTCCCATTGTGTAGTTGGTCTCAAACATAAGAAGAATCTGTGACACATGTTGATTTCAGGAGTAAATTTCTAATGGTCTGGAATTATTTGAGCTTACTTAGGGCAGAGTCTTCATTTCCTACAACCCCTGCAGGACTATATATTTCTACATTTAAACAGAAGATTTGAAGCAAGTAATAGTAGCACGATTATTGTACAGATAAAAAAGCAGAAGTTCAATTATTTCATTGTTGTTTTTGTGACCACTGACTTAATGTATATTTAAAATTTAAACTAGTCAGTTATACAAAGCATGAACTTCCAGGTGTAATATTGTATATGTAAAATTTTATATGCAGTATTTATTTGAGTTTTATTTTTGCTAACATAATAATATTTTAGAAGTATTTTCAATGCATTTTTTATTATTATATTATTATTATTCATTTTGTTTCATGATTTTTACTGAAAACAATTTCTTTGTATAGAGGAAGAGATTGTTGAGAAATGAGTCACTCTAGGGAAATGCAACCCCTGAGACACCTGGCAGCCTCTGTTGGATCAGAGACATGAGGGACCTACCAGTGTCATCAGCATGCACAGCCCCCCAACAGTGGATCCACTGGTCACACTGACTGATCCTCAGCCTGTGCCCCAAGCACCTGGCAATCTTCTCTATGGTGTGAGTGATATGGGGCTTTATCCATGGCTTCAAGCAGCCAAGACTCCTACAGCTAACTTTCCTGCACAAGTAGTATGTGATCTTCCAGCTGATGTATTTACTAGTATTTATTATGGTTGAGCCAGTAGTGGAAGTGGAGTTGTTCAGAAGATCTTGATAGCCACAGGATGGAATGCATACTACAAGAATATGAAAAAGTCCATGAAAACTTTTGTCATGCATACCTTCAGAGGACTTTCATGGGAAAATCCTCAATGTGCCCATGTCAGCTAACTCAGATCAGAAAGGAACTGCAGTTGTTTGCAGTCACTTGTATCAGCAATTCAAGATGATATTGAGGAAGCTAAAAAACAAATAGATTTACCAGAACATTTGAAACTCAAAAAGACATTTTCTTCCAGCTTAATTCCCAAAAACAAAATAATGGCTGGCTGCTGATTTAAAAATCATTTATCTATGTCTCTATTTTTGTGCCAGTACCATGCCATCTTGATCACTATGGCTTTGTAGTACAGCCTAAAGTCTGGAATGGTGATACCCCCAGATTTGTTTTTATTACTAAGAACTGCCTTAGCTATGCGGGTTTTTTTCTGGTTCCATATGAAATGCAGAATCATTTTTTTCAAGTCTCGAAATTACGATGTTGGTACCTTAATAGGGATGGCATTAAGTAGTTAGATTGCTTTGGGAAGTATAGACATTTTAACAATATTGATTCTTCCCAGCCATGAGCATGGTATGTTCTTCCATTTTTTAAGACCCTCTGCTGTTTCCTTTCTTAGGATTTCATAGTTTTCTTTATAGAGGTCCTTCACTTCCTTTGTTAGGTATATATCTAGGTATTTCATTTTCTTTGAAGCTATGGTGAAGGGAGTTGTGTCCTTAATTAGCCTCTCATCTTGACTGTTATTGCCATATACAAAGGCTACTGACTTGTGGATATTGATTTTATATCCTGATACATTACTGTATTTTCTGATGACTTCCAGGAGTCTTGTGGTCGAGACTTTGGGTTCTTTAAGTATAAGATCATGTCGTCAGCAAAGAGGGAGAGTTTGACCTCCTCTGCTCCCATTTGGATACCCTTTATTTCCTTGTCTTGCCTAATTGTATTGGCTAGCACTTCCAGCACTATGTTGAATAGTAATGGTGACAGAGGACAACCTGGCCTGGTTCCAGTTCTAAGAGAAAAAGTTTTCAGTTTTACTTCATTCAGTAAAATATTAGCTGTGGGTTTGTCATAGATAGCTTCGATCTGTTTCAGAAATGTGCCACATATGCCTTTTCAGTGTTCTAATTAGAAAAGGATGCTGGATTTTATTGAATGCTTTTTCAGCATCTATTGAGAGGATCATATGATCTTTGCTTTTGTTTCTGTTAATATGGTGGATAATGTTTATAGACTTGGGAATGTTAAACCAGGCTTGCATCCCTGGGATGAAACTTACTTGATCATGATGTGTGACTTTTTTAATGATAAGCTTTAATCTGTTGGCTAGGATTTTGTTGAGAATTTTTGCATCTATATTCATGAGTGAAATTGGTCTGAAATTATCCTTTTTAGTTGGGTCTTTTCTTGGTTTTGGTATCAGGGTGATGTTTGCTTCGTAGAATGTGTTGGGGAAGATTCCTTCCTCCTCAATTTTTTGGAATAATTTCTGCAGTATGGGAATAAGCTCTTCCTTGAAGGTTTGATAGAATTCTGGCGTGAAGTCATCTGGACCAGGGCAGTTTTTGGTTGGAAGATTTTTGATTGTTTCTGTAATCTCAGTGCTTGAGATTGGTCTGTTCAGGAGCTCTATTTCTTCCTGGCTAAGTCTAGGGAGAGGGTGTGAGTCCAAATATTTATCCTTTTCCTTCACATTGTCAAATTTCTGGGCATAGAGTTTCTGGTAGAATTCAGAGATGATCTCTTGTATCTCTGCGGCATCAGTTGTAATTTCCCCTTTATCATTTCTGATTGAGGTGACTAGAGATTTTACTTTTCTCTCTCTGATTAGTCTGGCCAAAGGTTTATCTATTTTATTTATTTTTTCAAAAAAACAACTCCTTGTTTCATTAATTTTCTGAATGATTCTTTTGTTTTCAATTTCATTGATCTCTGGTTTAATTTTGGATATTTCTTTTCTTCTGCTGGGTTTAGGCTTAGATTGTTCTTCTTTTTCCAATTCCATAAGATGGCTTGTGAGTTTATT
>CAUYON010011681.1:0-19068 GCA_963573935.1 Arctocebus calabarensis
CAACAAGGACGGCTGCAACCAAAAAATGGCCGGGCGTTGTGGCGGGCGCCTGTAGTCCTAGTTACTTGGGAGGCGGAGGCAGGAGACTCACTTGAGCCCAGGAATTGGAGGTTGCTGTGAGCTGTGATGCCACAGCACTCTATCCAGGGCGACAGCTTGAGGCTCTGTCTCAAAAAAAAAAAAAAAAAAGCCACTCATACTTGATAATGTTTCATGTTTATGTTTGATGATTATTTAATACCTTCAGGTATTATCACTATGTGTATGAATGTTATTCCGATTTGACTGAATCATTTAAATGAATCTCAGTTAAACAACTGAGATCAGAATCAGTAACTCTTCCGAGGGGATGTCTCTTAGAAATTTGGAATGAAATAATGGCAATTATTTTTATAAATAATAAAGCTCACCAGTAAGTATTTATACCCGTGGCTTTGTATTTTTTTTTTCCCTAGAAAATCAGATACCCATTTTGAACATAAAGTGGTTTACTTACAATTCTTAAAGAGCTTTGGCTCTGGGATTTTATTTTCTTTAGCGCTTTCTTATCATAATGTGGGTGTAATTTAAAATTTCTCTAAGGTACTAAAGCAAACAGCAGGGCTGGGAAGTATTGACTCGTGTATTTAATCAAGCTTGAGAGAGACTGGCACTGGGAAAACAGTCACTGAGTTAATAAATTCACACAGTAAGGAGCTGGGTAAACATTCAGGGGAGAAAATTGGGAGCCTTGCAGGGTCTCATTCCGTTTTGTATGTCCCAGAGAAGTCACTTAACTTCTCTCAATCTCTTCTCCTCGTCTGTAAAGGAGGGATTCTATCACCTGTACTGCCTGTTACCAGGAAGATTCAACTTTAGACATGACTGAACAACTTAGGATATCACTTCAATTCCGCTGGGAGACACAGTGAAATATCACGAGGGTTTAGTTTAGGGAATCATAATTCCAGGACTATTTGTGAAGAACATGGAAGAGAAGATTGTGACCGCGCTGGATTGTCCTTTGTCACGGTATAAGTCAAAACTCTTCTAGTTGCAAAAGACGAAAACCCAGTCAGGTTAGGTAGGCAAAAAGGAGGGTTTTAGCCTTCATATGAAAGCTATAAATTAGCTTCATATTAGGGCTGAGTACATTGGATACTTTTTCTTCCATTCTTGAGATACTTTGCTAAGAAGAATATGTTCCAGCTCCATCCGTGTTTACATGGCTGTGAACTTCTTTTATGTGGTCCTTTCATTATTATCTGAACAATTTGATGCTTAGTTAAATGTAATTACTTCAATCTATATTAATTTTTTTCTCAAAGATTTCTGTCTGAAACATAAATTGTGATTTTTCTTCAGGATATTCAATCTCACTTAAATATTTTGAGCTTTCTCCAGTTTTCAAGAGATTATAATGTGTATTTAAAGTTTCCCTTAATTGTTGATCAGTGGTTTTGTCTAATTGGTAAGAGAGGTCCTTGCTGAAATAATACAACCATGGTGGTAATGATAGAGTTATTTCTACCATTTTTTAATAGTAAGTAAATTTATACTTTGTTACATCCAACAAATATTCTCACAGTGAATAACTCCCAAATCATGTGGATTTGGATTAGGAATTTACAAGAAAAATCATGAATATTCATTGATTTCTACATTATAAACCTATAAGTACTTTTCCTTCTTCATTTTATTTCAGCTATGTTTGTCTTTTTACTATGTAGCAGTTTCTATGCCTTTTATATCTGTGTTTCTTCTAATTTTTATTATAATTTTCAATAAAACTACAGTATGTTTTCTCATCAGCATATCAAACATAATGCTCCCCTTATCTTGGGTTGAATGCATTGAATTATTGATGATAACATATACAATCCATAGTCACATTCATCTTTATTTTTTCTATTATACATAGAACAGATGGCAAAAGAATTTATGATTTCACTGTTCATGTTCAAGGCTTTTGTTCACAATTGATAGCTCACACACATCAAGTAATATTGAAATTAATTTTCATGATGACCCTCGTCTTTTGCAATAAGCCATATCACCTTTAGCTTATGCTGCAAAGATAAAAATGATTGGCAGAAAAGACAACCATTTACCATTTGTGTGAAGGGCAAAGTCATATTTTCAAAAATGTTAGCTGCCACTAGAGAACAGTGTTTGCTTTTAGAAATAAAGCATTGCAAAAATTATAGAGTAATATAGCTGTTAACTCCCTATTTTTATGGATAGGCTTCAATATCAAAAATAAAAAATATATTAAAATTATACAAAATAAATTTGCATATACCTTTTTAAATAAACCATAATTATAAATATTCAAACTACATAGATTAATTCTCTGTTGCTTGCTTAGAATCAGTGACTTCACATTTTGCAGTGGACTGCAGGTCATCTAGTTTCCGATTCTATTATTAGAATTTTGAACTCAAGGAAATGTCTTCTGCATTTTATCAATTTGCCCATCTGTAAAAAAAGCACAATAATTTTAGAAAAGTGATATACATTATTTATTATTAACCATGTATTTCTAAAGATTGTTTACACATTATTATATGAGGATTCAATGTCCACAATAATAATAATAAATTACACCTTTTGGAAGAAAGGCAAGTTTATAGTAAATCTGTGTACATATATATTGTTATTGGAAAGACACACGACTTCTGAAAGCTTATGATCACAAACATTTAAAATCATCCAGCTAGGGTGGGGTCTTGGTGTGTGCCACATCTTTTGGGGGCAAAACACGAGACTTTAAGAGGGACTTTACCTAACAAATGCAACCAGTGTAACATGGTTTCTTGTACCCTCAATGAATCCCCAACAGTAAAAAAAAAAAAGTAAAAAATAAAAAAATAAAAATAAAATCATCCAGCTAAATCATTCTGCTTTGATGTGACACTATCATTTCCTAGGGAGATCATTCCTAAAATTCTTATGTACAGGTGAAACTTGTTTCGGCACAGTGGTTATGGGGCCAGCCACAACCACCGAAGCTGGAGAGTTCCAACCCAGCCTGTTGCAATGACAATTGCAACAAAGAAATAGACAGGTGGTGTGGCAGGTCCCTGTAATCCCAGCTACTTTGGAGGCTGAGGCAAGAGAATCGATTAAACCCATGAATCTGAAGTTGCTGTGAGCTGTGACACCACAGTCCTCTACTGAGGGTGATATACTGAGACTCTGTCTCAAAAATAAATAAATAGGGTGACGCCTATGGCCCAAAGGAGTAGGTGGTGGGTTCAAATCTGACCCTGGTCAAAAATTGCAAAAAATTAAAAAATAAAAATAAATAAATAAAATAATAAAAGCAAAACTTAATTGAACTTAATGTAACTATTAAAACATTTTTTAATCTAGGGATATAATATTTAGAAGGAAGGAAGGAAAGAAAGAAGGAAGAAAGAATTGATTAAAGTTCAGTTGTTTAAACTCATTGTTCTGTGCTTTTGCTCAATAAAAACCAGAGACATTATTAAGGCTATCTTCAAATAAGTAGTCACCATACTATATATCATTCACTAAGGATTTTACTTATCATAACTTTAGACTCCAGAGGAAATAAAATCAATTTTCAGGACGATTTATACAATATAAGGTCCATTTATATTTTCTCTGACTGAAACATACTGCTGCCTATCTTAGCTTTACAGCACCATCACTGACACCACCAAATGCATACATGTATTGCCTTGAATACTAGAAATTCTAGTTATAGAAAGAAAAAAGGATTTACATTTTTTGTAAAGATTTATTATTTTAATAGAATACCAATTGTTAGTACATGGGTTAGATTTTCCATGTTTCACATTACTGCTGTAGAAACATCTTGCATATAATCAGAGTTATAAATTCATTACATTGAAATATTTTTTCTTGCTTTGAAAAACAAGTACCCTGATATACCTTCAATAGAGAAATAATCTCCTAAAATTAAATTCAATAAATATTAATAATGTTGTATGAAATAATGATCTTTTGCCGACATTGTGAGGTATGGGATACAATTTGTTTCACTCATATCTCACAGATTTAATGATCAGAGGCCCAACATAAGCTGTGTTGAAATTTAATCCTGAATGTGGAGCCTAGCAGGCGGTGTCTAGGTTATGGGAACAGATCAGTCATGAATGGCATGGTGCCATTCTCTTGCTAGTAAGTGAGCTCTTGTTCTGGTAAAGCTAGTTTAGTTCTAGAGTGAATGAATTAGTTCCTGTCACAGTCAGTTGTTATAAATCCAAAACACCCCTTAGGTTTCATTCCTTACACACATCCACTTCCCCACTTTGGCCTTTTCCACTATGTTATGATGAAATACTAAAACCCTCACAGGAAACCAGGGCCATGACCTTGAACTTCCAAACCTGAAGAAGTGTGAGCTAA
The DNA here is from genome assembly GCA_963573935.1 of Arctocebus calabarensis. NCBI lineage: Eukaryota > Metazoa > Chordata > Mammalia > Primates > Lorisidae > Arctocebus > Arctocebus calabarensis. The sequence goes on from CAUYON010011681.1 coordinate 4,378, forward strand.
ATAAACCTTTTCTTTTTATAAATTATCCAGTCTCAGGGATTCTCTTATGCTAACACAAAAAACTATGACAAATATACATCTTATACATTGAAGTTAGGCAATATTTTGAAATGTAATATTACATCTTCATGTTTAAATAAGGTTGGCATTAATATTAATGATATAATGCACACAAATATTTCAAAATGTCTAGGGTATTTTGAATAAGTAAATAGATTTCTATGACAAACCCAGTGCCTCAAGAGAGCAAATATTTTTGAAAACCTTCATTCTTTTCTTGGAGTAGTGTTCATTCTCCATTTTAATTTTATTTGTTTGTTTTGGTAGAGAAATAAATTATTTAGAATTAATTGATCCAAACATAGTCAGTTTTATTATAATAGCTATGAAAGATAGATGAGTAAACAAAGATAAAATACACAATATCATTCTAGTCTTCCAGTTTTGTACGGAGAAAGGATGGTTTATAAGATATAGGTGGGAATAATGAGATAAATTCAGTAATTTAAATCTAAATTTAGAGAATAATTTAAATTCAGTTTTATTATATTGTAACAAATACACATTTTAAATTTAGCCTAATAATACTTTTTGGAAATTAGTAGAAATACAAACATCATCATAGATAGAATAAATATACAAGAAAAATGATAAATATAAAAATTAGTAGAGAATACTTCTTAAATAATTTTTGGAAAATAACTCTGAATCTTGTTAAAATTGAAAAAAAAGTGAACATTTGGCAAAAGCCAAAGCCACCTTCTATAACTGGCAGACAGCCAAGTATATAAAATGATATGCTGGGGATTAATTTGCAAAGAGAGACTGGATAGATTGGCATGACTTCAGAAGAAATCTACTTCTCAGAACTGTAGTGGGGCAAATGGGAAAAATAAAATGGGAGTCACCTCTGTGAAAACAGAAACTGAAGATTCTATTTTCTTCCTCATTTGAACTGGTGAAACGTTCTACATGAAACCTGCCTGAGGGCAAAATTGAAGAATTAACATATACACCGGAATATCTGTTCCATCAAATAATATACAAATAAATTTCTATGAGTGAATTTTAAGTGCAGCACAAAAGAACAAAGAATGTTTCAGGTTAAGGTTTTCCCTGGTTACTTTTTGCAAATAGCTATTTAAAGTACCTAAGTAATGACTGTTTTACCACCCTAAAAGCTAACTGTTCCATAAAAATGAAACCACTTTTGCAGTCCCACCAGCAGTGTAAAACAGTTCCTTTCTCCCCACATCCGCGCCAGCATCTGCAATCATGAGATTTTGTGGTATAGGCCATTCTCACTGGAGTTAGTTTTGTGTGGTGTTTCTTGGGTGTGGTATTCATGAATAATCCCAGAACCTTTCAGGCCACAGGTATCCTGGGAGTTGACAACCAGACTTGCCCCTGTATGGGAAAGGGAGGAAGTCTAAGGGGGAAATTCCCCACCAATGTCCCTTTCTCCAACACACAGAATGGAACCAAATGCCCCAGAAGGATGCATTCTTCATGTCAAGAAGGGACATGTCCTTCTTGTTTTTTCACCTTGAAGTCAACAAGCAAGTCTTGTACTTATTTATTGTTTGGTTTGTTTTAGACTTTTAAAAATTATAAAACAGTACTATTTTTGTTATTTTCCAATAATGTGAAGGTATATACAGCAAAACCTGAAATCCGCAAGTCATCACCTCACATACCATGCTCCTCCTCAAAAATGACCAGCTTAATGTGTTTTTTTTTCTAGACCATTTTCTATACATTTATTTTTTATTTATTTATTTATTTTTTGAGACAGAGCCTCAAGCTGTCACCCTGGATAGAGTGCTGTGACATGACAGCTCACAGCAACCTGCAACTCCTGGGCTCAAGGGTGTCTCCTGCCTCTGCCTCCCAAGTAGCTGGGACTACAGGCGCCTGCCACAATGCTCAGCCATTTTTTGGTTGCAGCCGTCATTGTTGTCTGGCGGGTCAGGGCTAGAGTTGAACCCACGAGCTCAGGTATACGTGGCTGGCGCCTTAGCCCGCTGAGCCACAGGCGCCAAGCCTTTTTTTCTATACATTTATAATGTGAATATCAAGCCTTTTTGTGCCAGTGCTTTTTACAAAGCTTGTTGACTTCAGTAAAGCAGAGTTTCTTTTATTTTTAAATATTTAATTGTCAAATAAAGATTAAATATATTCAAGGAATACCATGTGATAATTTAATATACATACACTTTGTATTACCACAATTGAATTGATTAGTACATCTATCCCACCCATGTTGTACATTAGATCCCCAGAAGTTTTTTCATTTAACAGAAAGCTTGTACCCTTTAATCAATATCTTCCCATTTCCCCCATTACCCCAGTTCTTGGCAAGCTCTGTTCTATTCTTTGCATCTGTGAGTTCACCTTTTTTAGATTCTGCATATAAGATCATGCAGTGTTTGTCTGGCTTGAGATTGGCCTGGAAGAGACTGACTGAGTGCGTGAGGAGTCTAAAAATCTAGAAGAGTAACTGTTCCAGTTACTATGGCTTTTGCAACAAAATTACCTGATGACTTTTTGATTTGAAACAATATGCCATTCAGTTTGCTCACAAATTGCTATATAGGCAGGGCTCAGCCAGGATGGCTCATCTCTCCTCCACTCACACAAGATGGAGTGAGTCTGTGGTGGAATCATCTCATTTATTACTCTTGTGTCTGGTGGGTGATGCTGTCCGGTTGAGATCTTAGCAGGGACTGTCAGCTGGAACAACCACATACAACCTCTCTTCAAGGCCTGGGCTTCCCCCACAGCATGATTGCTGGACTCCAAAGTTTGTCATCTTGAGAAAGAGAGAGCCAGGCATAAGCTATATATCTTTTTATAACCCACCCTCCCAGGAGTCATATGACACTTCATCGGCTGCATTCTATTCACTGGGGCCATCAGCAAGCCCCAACCAAGTTCAAGGGGAGGGGAAATAAAACTCCACCTCTTAATAGGAGTGGAAATGTTTAGGAAAAACACATGAGGGTAGGCATATTGAAAGCATCATGGAGGCAGCTTTTGAAAAATATGATTTTCAATGCACATAACATAAAATCAGACTGTGATGGTTGATATGCTTCCTCTCCCAATTAGATGGGCTCTGACACTTAAACCTGGGAGATGACTGTGATGGGGGGCATAGGGCAAGGACTTGGTTACATCCCCACAGCTGCTCTCTGAAAGGTTGGGGGAGACAGGGCAGAAGAAATGAAGTGGGCTGGGGTGGGAGGGAGTTAATAACAGCTCTTCCTTCAGTGTTGACAGCTAAACTGACCATGTTGCATTCTCACAAAAGTTTGGCATTTGTTGCAGGCATTTGTTTATAAGCGAATCCCTCTCTGAACGCATGGCAGCACAGTTGTGAGGAGGGTACCAATACTGAGATTGATAAGGCTCATCACAGCTCAAGATTAACTATAAATTCCTAATGTGTTCAGGTAAGACACATCTCTACCTCACGGCAGACAAAGGAGCAAACACAATGATCCATGAAAGGAAGAAACAGAGATGCTGCCCAAGTGAAATGAGCCTTGATATGTCACCGTCCTCACCTTGTGTTTTGTAGCTGTACCTCCAGACTTCCAGATCGCTGCCCGAGGTTTACTGATGGTTTCTTTCAGGGATCATTAAAAGTGATTTGTGGGCTGGCAGGGCTTGTATTTTCCATGTTCAGGATTCAGTTTATAAGGTATAACTTGGGAAGGGGAATCTGGATGGCTGCTTCCCCATCCAGGGAATCTTCTACTCTGTGAAGACCGAAGGGAGTGTCAGCAGCCCATTGGTGACCAAGGAAGCAAGGCTTGGGTTCCCTGGGAAGAGGAAGTGGTTCCCTAGGGACTGGGGAGAGGCTGTCCCAGAGGAGAGAGCCTTGAGAGAAAAGGGCTTTCAGCAGCTTACATTGAGGTCCTAGAGAATTCAGTCAATGCTGCACAGAAAATCCTGGCTCAGGTGACTGAGCTGCACACGAAGTCTTTGGCACATTTTCCTTTGTTTTTGTTACTGGAATAAGCTTTCCTCACAGTGTCCCTCCTGGCTTCCTCTTTCCTCTTGGGTGATGTTTTCATTTATGAATGAATAAAGCACTTGGACTCTGCAGATGCAGGGACTAAGTTACAACATGTCAAACATCACAGTGCTTTCTCAAGACCCCAGCCCTCTCTTCGGACCAGCTTTGCATCTGGGGTGTACACATCTGGCTGGCCCACACTCAGAGAGAAGGCGCTTTCCCCAGACTCCTGTAAGGCCCACCAGAATGTCCCCCTGTCCAGTTGCTTTCTCTTCCCACCTCACCCCACAATTTTAATCAGTGAAAATGTTTGCGTAGCACTGCCTTAACCCATTGCAGGGCACTACTGGTTCCTGTTTCCATGTGTGAGGCTTTATACTCTGAGCAGCAGAAATAAATTCCATTTCACAGTGCACTTCAGATCAGGGTCTCATTCAAACAGGCCAGCTGCGAAAATGTAAAGCAGATCCTATCTCCACTGACATACGTGTCAGCTTGGCGTGGCTATACCACTAATCTTGGTACCCTGGCTAACATCTGCAGTTGGCTGACTTGAAGTAAGGAAAATTAGCCTGAGTAATGTGGGTGGGGCCTCATCCGGTCAGTTAGAACGAGGTTTCCTGAGGAAGAAGAAATTCCACTTTGGTATTGCAGCCTCCGCTGTGACCTGGAGTTTCCCCCCTGCTGGCCTGTCCTGTAGATGTTAGATTTATCAGCCTCCACAACTGCATAAGCCAAGTCCTTGACATAAGTATGTTTCTGTGTATACACACATACATATATGACATATCCATTCAAGTACATGTCTTCCTCTCTCTGCGTCTATGTCCTACCAGGTCTGTTTCTCGGGGGAACTGGACAGATACAACTGGTATTTACTGAAAAGGAATAATGTGGTGCCAATTCCTACTCTTCTCCATTCTTTAATCCCTAAGGCCCTGGTGCCATGCCGTGCAGCCCCAGCACCCTGTCCGCAGCCTTCCTCCATAACACATCTCACCCCGCCGCCGTGAGCCCTCTCCCGCTCTCCTTCCCTCTCCCTCTTCCTCTTCTGCTGGCCTTTCTTGGAGTCGACTCAGGTTTTTCCCTCAGAGGTCTAACCATCCTGGCACCTCAGCCTCCTCAGACTAGCTCTCCCTGCTCAGTGTGGGGAGGGGGAAAGGCCTGTGGGGACAGCTACATGGGCCATCACATGTGTATCACAAAAAGGGAACTCAGGTCCTAGTCACTCTGGACTCTATTAAACTCTTCCAGACATTTTTCTTTTTCCTGAAGCTGAGTCTCACTCAGTCACCCTGAGGTTCAGTGCCCTGGCATCACAGCTCACAGCGACCTTAAACTCTTGGGCTCAAGCAATCTTGTCTCAGCCTTCAGAGCAGCCAAGGAGCTGAGCAGCTGGGACTACAGGCTGCCTATCACAATGCCTGGATACTTTTTTTTCTATTTTTAGTAGAGATGGGATCTCGCTTTGTTCAGGCTGGTCTCAAACTCCTGAGTTTAGGCAAGTCACCCACCTCAGCCTCCCAGAGGGCTGGGAATACAGGCGTGAGCCACCAGGCCTGGCCCTAGACAACTTTTAAATTGAAATAGTGTTAGCAATTTTCTGAAATCCTCATCACAGTCTATAAAGTTTCCTTATTTTACCCTGCTAAAGTAGATTGGTCAGGTATTAGCCCCTTTTTCGAGAGAAGGGGATTAGAGAAATTAAAATCTACTTCCAAGATACAACTAAGTTGGAGTTACAACCTAAGATTTCTGACTCCACCACACTATGGTGGGTCTTCATGAAAGAGAATGTACTTGGTTCACGTTAATGAATTTATTTCACAAACATGCATCAAAGACTAGGGATCCAGGACGGGCTCAATTTCACGTTGAAGAAGACGCAGCGCTCGCCTGCAAGGAGCTCACAGTACAAGGAAAGAGGGGTGTTATGAGATGTGACACCCCTCGTTTCTCTCCACAGTTACGATACTGGGTTGGCACATCTTGCCCTAAACCTAGCAGCTGTATGTGTCTGGGCCCTTGTTTATGATCTCATAGGTCCCCATGAAAGGTACAAAGGCAGCGTGTCCAGAGTCGATGGCATTCCTACCGATGCACACACAGGCTGTCACTGTGGTCAGGAGGACTTCTGTGGGCCCCTTGGGCGAGGGAACCAGCCTTGGAAGGAAAGGAAATCCAGCAGAAGTAACCTTTCAGAAAGCCTGGGAAAAGAAGGCTTCCAAACGCTATTAAACATCATGGACTCGCCCCACTTTTTCTCCTATTAGTTTTAAAATTATTAAAAAAGATAATTAAAAACAAAGAAGATGATTTTAAAGAGAAATAATAAGGGGATAAAAAGAAGAATCATAGGAGGCAATAAAATGGTTGTTAAAAGAATTTAGAAAGGCTCAAATTAGATAATAGCAATTATAAAAAATGAGAACAAACTAGAAAGATAACAATTAAAAATAGATATAAAATGGTTTAAAGTAAAAAGCCGTAATTAATAGCATAGAACAAAATTACCAATTAATGTTATAAATTAAAATTATAATTAATTATACATTTTGAAGATTGATAATTACAAAGTAGAGAAAATAGCATTAAGTTTAAAAACTATAATTCATTAAAATAGTAGTTTAGAAAAGATAAGTATACCAACAGAAAAATGCGCAAGGAATGTGAAGAATATCCAAATAAAAACATGTATGTGGGAAAATGTTTAATCTCTCTAGTAATCAAATAAATGAAAATTAAAAGTTTGACCTGTTGATTTCCATTTATCAAGTTGGTTAATGATTTGAAAATATGTGGGTGTCATCAAAGATACAGGCAACAATCATCTCATACTCCACAAGTGGAATTGTAAACTGCTTCAGAGTGCAGAGGCTGGCAAGACACGTGAGAGATTTGTCAAAATACACACCCTTGCCCTTAATAATTTCATTACCAGGAGTTTATCCTAAGGAAATAATCACATATATGAAAGGTGAGTTTCCCTGCAAAGATCTTCACTGACTTCCATAATGTTCTAAAAATTAGGGAAACAAATTCCTAAATCCTCAATAGCAAGAAATTTAATGAATGAGCAAAAAAATGCATTATGCAAATAATACAATATACAATAATTAAAAATGCTATTGTTAAGAAGTATTTAATAACATGGAAACGAGAATCAAAATGTGTTAAGCAAAAAATGCAGCAGGCTAACAAACATGATTTTTTCTACGTGATCCCGTAGAACAGTTCTATGCACACCTTACCCTCCCCCACCCCCCAGGGACTATGAGATCTGAAAGGCTGAAGAAAGAGGCTGACAAGTCCGGGTGGAGGTGCTTTATCCTCCACAGATCCTATCTATTCGGGAGAAAAATAAAAAAATTATGTGAATATATCCTTAATATATTAGGAATAGTTATTTATGGGTAGTAGGTTTTTATGGGTGATTTTAATTTTTAACCTTTTGTTTATCTACATTTACTACAATGAACACGTGTTCTATTCCATATGCAAAAATTGCTCAAGAAAGATTAAGAAAAGTAGGGTAGCAGTTTAAAAATAATAATTCTAATCTAAGAATTTCAAAATAGCAATTCAACGAATAATATCTAATACACATAAGAACAAATATAATACGAAGAGATTGGAATATAATTAATAATATATTTAAAATCAAGTGGAATAAAGTGAGTAACATAAAACTATCACGTTTTTGAGCTTTTAGTGAATTCCAGACACTGTGCTAGGTGCTTTATATACATTCAGAAAAATCAGTATAACAGGGTATTATTTTATTTAAATGAATCGATGGATAATAGGAGAGGGAAGCAGAAAGATCTGAGAAGGGATCCATCCTTCCTTCCTTCCTTCCTTCCTTCCTTCCTTCCTTCCTTCCTTCCTTCCTTCCTTCCTAGACAGAGCCTCACTCTGTCACCCTTGGTTGAATGCTGTGGCATCACAGCTCACAGCAACCTCAAACTCTTGGGCTTAAGCAATTCTCTTGCCTCAGCCTCCCGAGTAGGAGGGACTACAGGCTCCTTCACAACATCTGGTTATTTTTTGTTACAGTTGCCACTACTGTTTTTTAGCTGTCCTGGGCCAGATTTGAACCCACCACCCTTGGTATATGGGACCAGCACCCTACCCCCTGAGCCACAGACACCACTCGGGAGTTTTAATTCTCATAGCAGCCTCTAAATTGGACACTCATTTCTCTTGAGAAACCCCTACTTCACAGCCAAATCTTGGGGACAAATGAGTCTTTCCTTCTGCAGTTCATCAGCCATCAAGAATTAGAACATTCAAATAATTCCTCAGGCCCCAATTTGCTGTTTTTGTCCCTGGTCAGGACCGTACCCAGATCCCCAGTCCCTGACCCAGTTCTTACCTTCTACTTAGTACTCAAGGGACCAAGCAGCCCTGGCCTTGTGCAATGACCACCCTGAGCTGCCCTAAATTTAGGCTGTGAAGATGTGGATGGCTTGGTGCACAGAAGATGAAGTGATTTATCAGTGAGCAGCTTAATGCGGTGACTTGACTCAAAGGCAAACTCTCCTCTGATAACTTAGCACCAGAGATTAATTTCGCCTTTTCTTGAACACCACGTAAAAGGCATCAGGCAGGACATATTCTTGTATGTCTGGTTTCTTTTCCTTAACACTGTGCCTACGATGTTCAGCCATGTTGTTTAGTATAGCAATAGTTTATTCTTTTTAACTGAAACATAGCAATCCATTGTGTGACTATATCACAACCGATCTATTCTAAAGTTGACTGACATCTGGATTATTTCCTGCTTGGGGCTCTTGTGAGTAAAGTGGTAATGAAGATTCCCACACGTGTTTCTTAGTAGAAATAGCGCACATAACTTCTGTTATGTGTGTCCACAGTAGTGGAAAGCTGGGACATTACCTAATCAGCCTCCAGTATTCCCACTGAGAAGTCACCTCTGTGCTGGAGACCTGCATTGCCATTTCATAACTGTGCACTGTCCCTCCCCGTCTCCACTTGGTAATCATGATTGCCACAGTTCCAGCTTCCGGCACTAACTTTTATCCAGCATTGGAGCTCTGGAATGTAGGGCTCCTGAGGGCAGTTTCCCATGACAGAGGAACAATGAGGTGGTGGCAAAGTACTCCAGGCTGAATGCCTGGAGACCTGGAATCAGGCCAGAGTCTGGTGTAACAGGGCTGTGTGGCCTTGGGAAACTCACTCAGCCTCTCTGTGTCTCAGCTCCTTCATGGGTGAAATAAAGATTATATGGTTGTCAAGTTTGCTTCCGCTCAAAAGTGCCATCATTTCTAATAAAAGAATTACATTTTACGGACCCTGGTTCCAGGCTGAGGGTTGGAACCCATTTTGCTTTGGAACATGTGAGTGAAACAGTTTCCTGGGGGTTGAGAGGCTCACAAGGTGCCTGCCTTCGGTGCCTCCCTGAACTGCTGCAGAAGTGAAGCCAAAGAAGGCAGCACGCTGGGTGAGGAGCAGCTGGGCAGAATGTGTACTTGGGGACATTTCTACACTATTAGCATCAATAAACAGGCATTTCTCTGCCTGTCCGACACTGCAGCAGAAGTGCTCATATAACCTTGATGCATTTCAAGCATTTGTTATTTGGAAGTAAAGAGGCTAACAGCCTGCCTTTCAGAAATCGCTCAGCTCCATGACAGGTGGATATTGTTAAAGGGTTAGGAGAATGTCCCTGTGCTCGCAAATAAAAATGACTTGAAAATTCATCAAGGCCAGAGGAGCCGTTCAGGAGAGATGACAGATGGAATGTTTGTGCTTGTTTAAGGAATGGAGATGAGAAATGAGTCTCTTCTGACTGGGCTATGCTCATCAGAGATGATCACTCTAAATCCAACACAAAGGACATCACAGGGCCTTGGGACCCTGCAGTTTAGAACAGGAGCTGGGCTGGGTTTGTGTTTCACTCTCTCTCACATTTTTCTCTCCTCTCTGGTGTCCCTCCATCCCCACCCTTAGACCCATACCCGAGATTTTAACCACTATGTAGAGATGAGTGTAAGACAAAGAGAAGAGAAATAAGCTCCAGGGAAAAAAACCAAAAAAGCAAAAAAGGCAAAGTGGAAGAATGTTCAGGAAATAACAGAGAATGGCGTTTCAGAAATCTGCTACAAATTTGGTGAGGCTTTACTTACGGAAGAGTTGATTTTGCGAGGACTCTGTTTATCTGTGGTGTTGGAGATCATGACAGGTATGCAGGGACTATTTGTAAATAGTTTTTGCTCATGCTTGTGTATTTACTGGGTGGCCAAGACAACTCTTATGTTTCCAATGTGCAGCAGAAAAGAAAAACAGATACCCCCCTGCTAAAATAAACGTTATGCCAGACATACGAAGAAATCTTCTTGGAGCATTGTCCGGTTATGACCCATGTGTAAGATTTATTAGTTATATAGTGTTAAGTGATGTCTGTTCTGCTAACTGGTCACCAGAGCCCATCCCATGACATGGTATGGCAAAGCATGTACACGTTCTTCTGAGCAAGAAATTGTTCAGGCAAAAGTATTGTCAGGCAGATGCCAGAGAGAGAGGGAGAGGTTCCTGAAACTTGGGGGAGCACTGCCTCAGAATTTTACTGGACACATGGGCGGTGCAGCTCAGTTCTACTTGACTAGCAGTGGCCTAGTAAAGGGAAACTCTGTGATTGGTGCCGCTGCTCTGGCTATTTTCAAAGACGTATTGTTGTGCTGTACTTGTAAACGCCTTTGACTTATGGCTGACTTGTTTCATGCTGTTTTCAGTTTTTCACCCCTTTAAGTATGCTGCCCCAAATTCTTGTATTCGAAATATGTCACACAAGCGCATGCGTGTACACACACACAGACACACAGGCATGCACAGAGCTACTGTTTTACGACCTCATTGTTCTTACGTAATTCTGCTATAGTAATTGCTGGGAAAAGTTTTAAAGCTGATGTTCTGTTATGGCTTGTCAATGTGTCCTAGTCCAGATTTTCAGAATGTCTTCATATTGATTGCACTACCCTTGGGGCGCTTTTCAGGGATTTTAATTGGTTTGCTATAACTATGGCAATAATATGTCCTGGATCTTCTAGGGTGATCTTGATTTCAAGGGCTGATCTTATTGTTCTACAAGCACACAAGTAATAGCCAGAGCAATTGCCCTGATGTTTAGCTCAGAACATGATCATTCTATCTGTATTCTATTTCAGCACAGGTTGTGATGCCCTGCCACTCAGAGGAACAGGGGAAGGGCGGGTGATTAGCTGCTAGCTGAGCGCCAGCACAGGTGTCTCCTGTCCCTGACACCACATCCTCCCATGTCGTGTCCTTCCTGCTTTTATCTCTCCTTCTCATTCGTCTCTTCCCACGTTCCCACCCAGCAGAGCTGTGGAGCAGGGACACTCCTGCACACACGAGTAGTTCTATTGATATGTGAAGTCAGTAATATGTGAAGAAATGGCAGAAGAGGTGTCCCCAGGGTTTCGCCTTTTGTGACTTTTTGTTTAAAGCTGAGATTGAAAATCAGAATATATAGCACAAACCTTCTTCTCACCTTGAAACTTCAGGAATTTTGTTTGTTTGAGTGATTTGGAAGTCTAGGTGGATTTTTTTCAGGGGAGCAGAATCAGTGGGGATGATTGGATTTTTCCTTCCTTCTCTTTCTTCCTTCCTTCAGAGCATGATTTATTCTAAAGTTTTGGCATGGTGGGAAAGTAGGAAATCCCACCGAACAGAGGAGTTGGAAAGTACTTTTGCTCAATGGCCAAGCTGAGATTTGTCAAGAACCAAACTACTGCTCAGGTCTCAGCTCTGCATCAAGGTAAACCATTGACATTCAATATTTTTACTTGGAGTGCTGGCTCCTTGGTTGGAGACTGAATAAAATACAGTAGTACCTCTGTAAGGGGTAAAAGTCCTCTCTAAAGGACTGTAACAAACTGGTCAACATACGGAGGTGGTCAACATAAGGAACTGGACTACTGTACTGGTAGTACATGTGGCGTAAGTCTGGTCTATGAAAATTAGGTCAAATTGAGGTCAAGTTGAGGAGGTGGTCAATGTAGGAAGGTTGTCAACTATGGAGGTTCTACTGTATGTTGTCTTTTTTTTATTATATCATAACTGTGTACATTACTGCATTTATGGGGTACAATGTGCTGATTTTATATACAATCTAGAATGCTTACATCAAACTGGTTAACATAGCCTTCACCTTACTTATTTAATTGTTGTGTTAAGAGATTTATACTCTTAATATATTTGACATGTACCCTTGCAGTATGCATGATAGGTGAGGTCCCTAACCCTAACCCTAACCTTAACCCTCCCTCCACTCAGCCGCCTCTTTCCCCTCCCCTTTCCCTCTTCTTCTCTCCTTTATTCTGGGCTATAGTTATATTTCATCATTTGTATGAAAGTGTGGGTAAGTATATATTGGTTTCACAATAGCACTGAGTACATTGGATACTTTTTCTTCCATTCTTGAGATACTTTACTAAGAATATGATCCAGCTCCATCTCTGTAAACAAAAAAGAGGTAAAGTCTCCATCTTTTTATGGCTATATTCCATGATATACATATACCACAATTTGTTAATCCATTCATGGGTCTATGGGCACTTGCTTCCATGACTTGGCAATTATGAATTGGGCTGCAATAAAACATTCTTGTGCAAATGTCTTTGTTGTAAAATGATTTTTGGTCATCGGATATGTATCTGGTACAGGAATTGTAGGATCGAATGGCAGGTTTACTTTTAATTCCCTAAGTGTTTGCCAAATTTCTTTTCAGAAGGGACACATTAGCTTGCATTCCCACCAGCAGTGCAGAAGTTTTCCCTTCTCTCCACATCCATGCCAACATCTATAGTTTTGGGATTTTGTTATGCATGTGGTGCTGGGTGAACTGGCTGATGACAAGTAAAATACTGAAACTGGACCCTCACCTTTCACAATGAACAAAAATTGATTCTCACTGGATAAAAGATTTAAACTTAAGACATGAAACTATAAAGATACTAAAAGAGAGTACAGAGAAAACACTTAAAGAAATTGGCCTGGGAGAATATTTTATGAGGATGCCCCCCCTCGGGCAATTGAAGCAACATCAAAAAATATATTACTGGGATCTGATGAAATTAATTTTGTCTTATTATTGATGCCTGGGTAGGTTCATGTGGTAAGGAAGATTCTTTGGCAAGGCTATGTGTACCCCAGAACTTATTGCAAATCTGGGCATCTCACGAAGACCATGAACTTTGATAGAGCCAGCCAGTGGTTATAAAGTCAAAGACTACAGCTGCAAGCTCTTTCTGAATCCTGGGCAATTCTAGAAGTTTCTGAAGTTGTAAGTGGGTCTTCGCTTTAGTGCTTTGCATTTGTGGGACTGATCAAATTTTTGGAGGGTCTTATTTTTGCTGATGTCTCTTTTATTTGGCTTATATTTTACTGCCTCAAAGCTTCTTGGTTTCTTTTCTTCCTTGTTCCTTTTCAGAACCTATTTTGGACTTCAACACATGATAAATACATGTCTCTCATGTTTGGATAATTGTATATTCTTTGACAGCTTTCTTGATATGTAATTTATAAGCCATAAAGATCATTCATTTTAGGACTACAATTCAACAAGTTTTAGTTATATTGATGGAGTTGTGCAACCATCACCACACTCTAATTTTATGACGTAATCATACCCTAAAAAAGAAATCTTGTACCAATTAGAGGTCACTTCCTTTTCTGCCCGCTCCCTGCAAGCCTTTCCAAGCTAAATCTACTTTTATATAGATTTGCCTATTCTGAACATTTCATTTAAATGAAATTATACCTGATTTTTTTGTGTGTTTCTCTTCTTTTACTTGGCATGTTTTGGGGATGCATTCATATCATAGCATGTGTAAGTTCTTTTTTCTTCTTTATTGCCGAATAATATTCCATTGCCCAGACATATCATATTTTGCTTATTCATTCATCAGTTAATGGACATTCGAGTTGTTTCTGATGCTATTGTAAATAGAGTTGTTCTCTTTCTTTATTCTTGGATTATTAATTGCTGTGCATAGAAATACAATTGATTCATTAAATGTTGATCTTATATTCTGCAACCTTGCTAAACTTTAAAAAAAATGAGTTGTAAGTTTTTATCAGTGGATTCCTTAATATTTTTCTACTTAAAAGACCATGTTTTCTGTGAATATAGTTTTATTCCTTTTTTTCCAATTTGAATGCTGTTTTCTTCTTGCAGTTTCTCTGTCTACCCAACATTACTTTGCCATCATGTTTGTACTCAGTGTGGTAGCTTCCATTTTTGCTACCTTTTTGTATGCTCTTTTTTAAGTTTAAATCTGAGAAAGTGATACAGGGACAGAGAAAAGGGAGAAAGGCAGAGAAAATCTGAGTGGCTCAAGTGTTAGTTATTATTTTTGTTTAGGTAAAGCTTACATTCTGACTCATAGGTCTCTGACTAGCAAATGTTGTATTTGGGTTAGATGACCATTAATAAGATGTAGACAGGGAGGGTGGCCTGTCCCCAGAGGTGAAGGCCTCCTGGGACAGTGACCCCATTGGAGCCCAAACTGGACTGAGAATGCCCAGGGCATATTCTCATGGCTCCAGCTTGTGTCATCACCCCTCAAGAGCCCCAGGTTTGCCTTACAGTGGAGTGCCAGGAGAAAAAACTTCTTTTGGACACT
>CAUYON010011683.1:0-35778 GCA_963573935.1 Arctocebus calabarensis
TTTTTTTTTTTTCGAGACAGAGCCTCAAGCTGTCACCCTGGAGAGAGGGCTGTGGCATCATAGCTCATAGCAACCTCCAATTCCTGGGCTCAAGCGAGTCTCCTGCCTCTGCCTCCCAAGTAGCTGAGACTACAGGTGCCCCCCACAACGCCAAGTCATTTTTTGGTTGCAGCCATCATTGTTGTTTGGCGGGCCCAGGCTGGATTCAAACCCGCCAGCTCAAGTGTACGTGGCTGGCGCCTTAGTTGAGCCACAGGCACCGAGCCTAAACTACTCTCTTTATTGATAGTGACTCTCCAAAACTAAATGGAACCATTTTCGCACAAGAAAGAACATGTCCAATTTGGGTTTGATTCCCACAAATATTAACTTTAATGCCATTCTACTCATACAAAGTTGATATACCAATCTTGCAAAGAGTACAGGAAGGAAGGTGGCAATCTTGGAGCTGGATTATATTTGGGTTTCCTTGAAAAGATCATTGTTCAAGTTTCTCATGCTGCTTTGCACACCTGTGCTTTTCATAACCATCGAAACTGTATTTAGATATATTGTCCGTGTTATGTTCTCTGAGAACTGTCAGGCCTATTTTGAAGCAATCTCTAACTTTGTTTCTCTGATCACATTACTTTAGACCCATGGAGTCTTTAACTGAAGCTGGGCTATTTGAATTCTCTCTCCCAGGGATTTAAAATGGTAACATAGGGATGATAGTAGTTGGATTTGGATGTTAAAACTGAAAAGCCATATCATATCTGCAGTTAGGGCAGTTGTGATCCACTAGCATTTTGAAGCCAGCCATACAATGTATGCACAGAAAGAATATTAAAAAAGACCACAAAGAGAGAAGTGGAGATGGACAACATTTTCCAGTAAAGAATGAGTCTGGTCTTTTTTCCCAGGTTCCTGGTGTAGAGCTGCTAAAATTCTTGGCGTTTCCTAAGTAATAGAGGTATTTTTGTTATTTTGGAATACCTTGGATCACACCTAAGTTTATGCTAATAGGTTGACTCAAGGTTAGTTCTGAAAACAGCTTCAGGATTGGGG
Source organism: Arctocebus calabarensis (assembly GCA_963573935.1). Taxonomy (NCBI): domain Eukaryota; kingdom Metazoa; phylum Chordata; class Mammalia; order Primates; family Lorisidae; genus Arctocebus; species Arctocebus calabarensis. Next base: position 1,048 of record CAUYON010011683.1, read on the forward strand.
CTGGCCACTAGAAAATCTGGCTACCTGATTAGGGGGTTAAGACTTTAAGCCAGTATGATCTCTGGGGAGAGGAGAAGGGCTGGGGATTGATTTCAATTGCATGGCCAATGATTTAATAAGCCATGCCTCCATAATGAAACCCCTGTTAAAATTCTGGACATCAGAGCTCTCTGAGGTTCCTGGTAAATGGCACAACATCATCATGTGCTAGGAGATTAACCTCTTCTATTCCCCGGGAAGAGGACAAAGAAGCTCCGTGTCCCCCCAGGAACTCTCCCAGCCCTCATCCTATGTGTTTCTTCATTTGGCTGGTCCCCATCTGCATCTTTTAAAATAAAACTATAATAGGTATAGCAGTTTCCTAAGTTCTGTGACTTGATCTTAAAAAACCATCAAATGTAAGGGATTTGTGGGAACACTCAAATTTGGAGTTGGTCAGTCAGAAGTGCAGGTGTCCTACAGACCCCTGATGTCTGGCTGAAGTCTGAAGTTCAGATAATCTTGTGCAGGACTGAGCCCTTAACTTGTGGGGTCTATGCTAACTCCAAGTGCTTAGTACCAGAATTAAATTGCAGTATGCTGGTTGGGGCCATAATAAGCTATAATGCAGCCCCAGAGGATCAAAAAGTAATATCAAATACCGATGTTCCCATTTTAGTGTAGAAATTAATTTCTAAAATAAAATTCCCCGAAGGATTTTTTTGAGAATAATTTTCCTATTCTATGAAGGTGTACAACTTCAATTTACCAAAGCAGTTAGACTTTACAGGTTTCTAATTTTTCTTCAATGTAGTATTTTGACTCTGAAGTCATATGGTTCTTTGTCCAAGTCCAAATTGTCATAAACTTTTAGAACTTACATGATTTAAAACTATGTCTTTTCCAAGACTGTTTTTTTAGGTGAGTTTACTTCTTGGTGAATCTTTGCGAAAGTTTGTTTGCTCTGAGTGAAAATATCAATTTTCTTCTTTTTTTCTGTTCATAGATACTTAGAAAGAGGAGAGATGGAATTTTTATTGTAGTGTCAGGCACTGAGGTATAATTTGCACACAGTAAAATTTACCCTTTTAGGTTTACAGGACAATGAGTTTTGACAAACTTATCAATTACAGCTTTGTAACTTCACATCAATGAAGTCATAAAATATTACAATCACCCTCCCTAGTTCCCCATTCCCGTTATAGTCTCTACACCCTTCCTATCCCCATTTTCCGATAAATAAAAAATAAATAAATAAAAAGAGTTTATTCTAAAATTATCAAAGGTCATAGTTCAGAAATCTAGAAATGTCTAAGATATTTAGTATTATTCTAGTTTTCATTTCATTAATAATTTTAAACATATTTGGTTTATAAACTCAAATAGTTGTACTGTCTTCAATTTTATTTTTTTGTTTATTTTTATTCTGTTTTATTTTATTTATTATTTTTTTTGAGACAGAGCCTCAAGCTGTCACCCTGGATAGAGTACCGTGTCATTTTAGCTCACAGCAACCTCCAATTCCTGGGCTCAAGAGAGTCTCCTGCCTCCGCCTCCCAAGTAGCTGGGACCACAGGCGCCTGCCACAATGCCTGGCCATTTTTTGGTTGCAGCCATCATTGTTGTTTGGCGGGCCCGGGTTGGATTCGAACCCACCAGCTCAGGTGTACGTGGCTGGCGCCTTAGCCCATTGAGCCACAGGTGCCAAGCCTGTTTATTTTATTTATTTACTTATTTATTTATTTATTTATTTATTTATTTATTTATTTATTTTTAAGACAGAGTCTCATTATGTCACCCTCAGTAGAGTGCCATCGCATCACAGCTCACAGTAACCTGAAACTCTTGGGCTTAAGTGATTCTCTTGCCTTAGTCTCCCAAGTAGCTGAGACTACAGGTGCCTGCCACAACGCCCAGCTATTTTTGGGTTCCCATTGTCATTGTTGTTTGGCAGGCCCAGGTTGGATTCGAACCTGCCAGCTTTGGGTATATGTGGCTGACACCCTAGCTTCTGAGCTATAGGTGCTGAGCCATGTTTCTAATTTTAGTTTACAAAGTTTTCCATGTTTTGATATGCTATGTCTTCCTCATGGTGATTCATTTCCCTCTGCAACTTGCAATTGTCTACAGCAGCTGTCCTCAAACTTTTTAAACAGGGGGCCAGTTCACTGTCCCTCAGACTGTTTGAGGGCTGGACTAGAGTTTAAAAAAAAACTATGAACAAATTCCTATGCACACTGCATGTATCTTATTTTGAAGTAAAAAGAAAAAATGGGGGCAGCGCCTGTGGTTCAAAGGAGTAGGGCGCTGGCCCCATATACCGGAGGTGGTGGGTTCAAACCCAGCCCCAGCCAAAAACTGCAAAAACAAAAAAAAAACAAAAAAAAAGGGAACAAATACAAATATAATATTTAAAATGATAAAAAGGTGCCCCCTATCTGCAAAAAAAAAAAAAAAAAATGACCTCCTAAATTTAGGGAAAAAGGCCGCCCTTAACCGCAAAAACAGTCCCTACTAACTGCAAAACAAAAAAAAAATAGACCTCCTAACTTAAAAAAAAAAAATCCTAATTTGTTCTTACCTCAGTCCTCAGGCAGCAGCAGGCTCTACACAGGCAAGCTCGTTACTCCTCCAGTTACTAGTCTCAGTCTCACCTGACACTGAGAGGAGTAGAGAGACAGAGAGAAGGAGGGGAATCGGAGACATTCCACATCTGGAGACAAGTCAGCTGCTAAGCAGGACAGGCACCAGTGGCAAAAATACCTCGAGGGCCGGATAAATGTCCTAGGGGGCTGCATGTGGCCTGTGGGCCGTAGTTTGAGGACCCCTGATCTATAGTGAGCCTAACTTTTCACTCCTATTTCTATTGTGTTGCCAGTGCTGAGTTGCCAGTTGAGTTGGAAGGATCCCTTGAAAGTGGTATTGTTTGCTTCTGTCTGTACTTCAAATGTTTCATCAGTTCCCAATAATATTTTTTACCTTAATTTCTTGGTCTGAAATTCCAACCCCAAGAAGAAATTTCACTCTACCTCTGCATGTGGAGCAAGCTCTAGTTTTTATACTGCTTTCAGATTTTCTTTTTTCCACCCAGAAGGCAAGTTTTCTTGACACTGTGGCTTCTAGGGGGAAATAAATCTTTCTAGTTTCTATTTTATGAATTGGATGCCTGGGCCTAGTTTTTAGATTTCTGCAGTCCTAGTTCTAGCGTCAATCCCCCTTCCCTCAACCCCATTCAGGCCAAGATATTAAAACTTTAAACCCTTATCCTCTTGAACCTATATTTGGGGCCAATACCAGTTCTGGAAGTTTTATAGTTTATAATGGGAAGGTGGTCCATTTCAGTTCAGTCTATCACGTATTTAGGTATGTCCCAGATAATTTTACTTCAGTGAATCTTGTTTTCTAAATTGTTTTTCCAGTTTTTCAAATATCTTAATTTTTTCATGTTTACTTGATTGTTGGGATTAAATAATCTGCTGTGTTTACCAGTTTTTTTTGTCTCTGTACATTGACAGGAAATTCTAGCTGATTAGTTATCAGTTACAGACAATTATAATTTCTTCACACTTTCTTTTAGATTAAAAAAGGCTAGGTCTAATATTGTGTGCCTTCATTTTACCTTACATTTTAGAAATTAAGGTACATCTATTTACCAGGGTGTCTCTCTGGATCTGAGATTTTATTTGTTTCTTTCTCCCCTTGCCACCTGTGCTAAGATTAATATTACTCAAGTGAATTATATCCCTCAAAGATTACCACTAGAGTTAATTTGTGCACTGTCATTGTTTAATCTTTAGCATGGTCTGCATACTCTCTGATTCAGAACCCTTCATGTTTTATTGTGGCATCTTACATGATACCTGCAAATACTTTTATGTTTTCATTATATGAGATGGTGGACTCATTTTTTATTTACCTCTTAGTATTCCTATAAGATTGCCACACTGTAGAATAAAACTCATTTCTTTGTTTAGTTTCAGCTGTCAGTTGAGAACCAGGCAAATGATACACTCCTGAAAAGAGAATTAGAACTATCTTCCTGGACTTAAGGTCCCTTAGTTAATAGATAAGTCACCACCACAAAGCTTTTTAATGGGCAGAAATTACAAGTCACATTGTAAACTATTTATATTCCACCCTGTGTATCATGTAAAATATGAAGTAAAATTGGCCAAGATCCGTGGATCCACACTGAAGGCCCAGAAGGCAACACTGATGGCATGTGTACTTTAATTGAGGCCACACAATAGCCTGTTTTAGTTAGTGTTGTCATTCCAGGACTGCTCTTCTCTACATGGAGGGGGACCATGCTTTCCAAATAAAACTCAGGATACACTGGCTGGTAGAATTGTAGTTTCTTAAGCATTGTTTAAAAATTCTAAGGCATATAAGTTTTCAAAAGACCTGCTATGTCCTTTTCATTTTTCATCCTGTTTTAGTTCCTGCTGCTGCTACTATTTGCCATTAAATTGTTGCTGGGCTCACCTCTAAGTCTAGGTGTTTGCCAGATAGGTGCAGTTGTTAGTTAAGGAAGGTAAAGTCCAAGTCATTTGAGAAAAATAAAGCTGGTAAATCTAAGTCATAGAGAAATTGTCAGATAGAAATATAGAGATGACCTTTACACTAAAAAAATTTTATGTATTTTTTTTAGGGATGGGGTCTCACTCTGTGACCCATGCTGGAGTACAGCGGCCAGATCATAGCTCACTGTCACAATCTCGAACTTTTGGGCTTATGTCATCCTCCTGCCTTTGCTTCTCATTAGCTGGGACTACAGGCACACACAACCACACTCAGATAATTAAAAGAAAAAAAAATTTTTTTTATTGATATTAGGTCTTGTTTGTTACTTAGACTGGTCTGAAACTCCTAGCCTCGAGTGATCCTCATCTCCCGGCCTCCCAAAGTGCTGAGAGTACAGGTTTCAGCCACCATACCTGGCCAAAAAATGCATTTTAATAGAAACATGTTATTTTTATTTTTTATTTTTTTTTTTGAGACAGAGCCTCAAGCTGTCACCCTGGATAGAGTGCTGTGGCATCACAGCTCACAGCAACCTCCAATTCCTGGGCTCAAGTGAGTCTCTTGCTTCCGCCTCCCAAGTAGCTGGGACCACAGGCGCCCGCCACAATGCCCGGCCATTTTTTTTGGTTGCAGCCATCATTGTTGTTTGGTGGGCCTGGGCTGGATTCGAACCGGCCAGCTCAGGTGTACGTGAGCCACTGAGCCACAGGCGCCGAGCCTAGAAACATGTTATTTTGAAAATAGAGGGTTAATTCCAGTTGTTTGATTCTAGACTCTACACTCTTAATTATAATGTTAAGCAATAAAATGAGAAAGGAAGCAAACTTCAGTTTTATTGTCTATAAAATAAGGATAATAATACGTTATGGAGTTGCTATGGGGATGAAGTTAGATAATGTATGTAAAACACAAAAGATGATCTATGAATGTTTACTTTTTCCTCCTTAAATCTACCTCAAAACTTCACAGTATGTGACTAGGTATTTAGATTTTAGGGAACTTAGATGTCAGCAAAATTAAAATTAAATGGAATGAGTTTCCAGATGTAGCCAAATGTCAATGAAGCCAATATTTAAACAGAGCTCTAATGGCCTGTGCTGTAATTCCATAAGCTTTGGATAATTGAAAATTGAGTATAGACTGAGTATCACTTTATGTTCTGCATTATGTCCCTGCATTAACAGGGACCCAACAATTGAAGATTTGGAGGTAAGTGAAATAGCCTGTGTGCCTGTGACATTTCAGGAGGAAACACAACAAGCAGCACAGCCACTGGTATTAACTGCTTAAGAAAGGTCTCATTTCTCTCTCTGGAAGATTTCTTCCTGAGAATGGCAATTATCAGCAGTGTGTGGATTCTTTCCGGTATTCAGTAATCACTCAATTATCTCCAGTGCTCACTCACCATCCTGGCCTTTTAATACAGACTGTTCTGCATTTCCATTGTTCCAGGCTCTATCCCAATCTCAGTTTTGTGCAGCAATAGGTATTACAGAGACACTGAGAATAAAAATCCCCAGGTAATCTCAGACCTCATTTCACTTTCATATTCATCACCACTAAATGTTTTATTAGAGTTTCAAAAAGGATGGAGCAAGGAGAACTGAGTGAATTTCTGAGTCTGCTAGAGGTGATAACTATGTGTCATGACCCCCAAATTGCTAGTGATGGATAAAGATAATTTTCAAAATCATCTCTATAACCCCAAGTACTGATCAGATATTGGTATACAGCAAGCCACCCTTTAAACATAAGGCTAGAATAAAATATTTTTTTTTAATTTTTATTAAATCATAATTGTGTACATTGGTGCAATCATGGGGTACAATATGCTGACTTTATATACAATCTGAAATATTTTCATTTGAACTATTTAACATAGCCTTCATGGCCTTTTAATCACGAATTCTTAAGGACCAGAAATCTGAAGAGGAGAAGGCAAAGACCTTGTCTGCAGATGTATTTGTACAGTGACATGTTGCATCCGGTGGTACATAGTTGTTACATTACAGCCTGATTGGGGAGGCTGTGGAACACAGTGGTAAAGAGAACTCTTACCTTGAACAGAATGTTAAGCAGTATATCTAGAAATTGTCTTCATATATATATTTTTTGAAAGAAAGTTGATGTATGGCATTGATCTACATTGATTTATGGGTAGTAGCTAAATTTTGTCTTGTTTAAAAAATAAAGAATAAAATTTAAATATTTGTACCAAGGACTGGAAAGATGTATATAGATGGACATTTTAAAATGAGGGAAAAAGTGAATAACTCACCTGCCAACTACATACCTTCCAGAAATATCCATTATGGAAGACACTGCTAATAATCAGGTGGACAAGATAAACCACCAAATTCTCCACTGCCCCCTTAATGGGCCCATGTACAAGGAGGGCATGTAGGTGAACATAGAGGTTAGGCATGGGCTCTAAAACACAGGCTTCCTCTTTCTAAGTCTTATCTGGCCACCATCTACCAATATGTCAAAAGGTTTAGATTACTTTTGACCCCTTTCCTCAGGTGTGAGGCAGTGATTTGTCTTTATAGGAATAAGTACATATAAACTTGCCTTCCCTATCTGAAGTGCTTCTGCCAGAACATCCATTAGTGGATTTACAGAGTGCCTTATTTATGGCTACGTTATCTACACTTCCCTGCCTCCAAACAACAAACTCATTTTATAGTCACACAAATGTAACAATGAGCTCATGTGCAAGGGATTCATTGGTTTTAACATGTACTTCTCAGAGGAAAAAAAAAAGTATTTGATATAATAGTGTAATGGCCTACTGAGGATCCATCTATATCCTGCAGTTACACTGAAGTCCAAATTGTGATTCCAACTTATCTTGAGCTAGTGTAAGTCTGGGAACCCAGGGGAAGGTAGGCCTCTTTCCCTGATATATTTAGTAACCCATTGTGGTACATTTATTGCTCATTTCTGCAGCTTGGGGCTTGGTAGATTTGGAGGTACCAGTGGCCACAGGAGATACACATATACTCTAGGGAACATAGTCATAGTTCTATTAAATAGGTCGCTTATGCCACACACTATCCATTTGGGCTACTCCTGTTAACTAACTAGGATTAGAGAATGAGGCAGTCTGCTTGTCAGTGTGTTTAATCCCAATTACAAAGGAAGAATTGGTATGCTGCGATACCAAAGGCTAAGGAAGACTAATGCAGAGGATCCAATGAGGGGCCTCTTATTTTTCCAGTGTCCACTAATAATCATCAATGAGAAACTGCCCTCAATGAAATAAACACCACAGGTCCACTGAAGCTCTGTACTCTAAAGGATTATACATTTGCATTACTCTTTTAGGTAGAGAAGTACCAAAAGGTAAGAGGTGCTGGTTTTTTGTTTGTTTGTTTTAGCAGATGATAAGCTGTCAGAGGACAAAAAGAACATGGAATGGTTGGTGTATGGAGAAAGTTACAAAGTGACCAGGCACACAGTTAAACAATGGGGCAGCAATAACAAGTTAATCATTCTTTTTTCCTTTAATCCTCTGCTACCTTATCTGAAAAATATAGACAGTAGTTAACGTTATGGCAGTTCCATGAGAGAAGTATAACAGAATTGAAATTATCCCTCAGTGATAATGTGTCTTCCCTGGAATGAGGGTGGCATTTTTTCCTCTGAGCAAAGATCATAAATGAATAAAGTCTGGCAAAAGGAGTGAAATGTGCTTGATGATCTCCATTTGTTCTTTGGCACCTCCAGGCTGCTTTCCATTCTTTGCTACCTGTTGTATGTCTTTAGAGCAAGGTTTCCAACTTGTACACAGGAACTGTATTAGAGGGCCGCGGCATTGGGGAGGTTGAGAACCGCTGCTTTAGAGGCTTGCTTTTACAGGTCAGCCATGACTCCCTAACCTCTGGCTTTTAGTTGGGTTTGGTAAATGGAGACACTAACAGGAGAAAAGTTTGGGTTGCAATTTTGGTAGTGGCAATATTGCCTACAAGGGGAAAAAACAATGAGCCCAACAACGTTCAGTGGTTGTTAAGTCTGATTGGGCTCAATTTTTTTCCTCGTGTTCCTTCATGGATGGTGAAAGATAACCATAAGTCCAAGTCCTGGAGGCCTCAATATCCCCTTTTCCTTAACATTGTGCACACTCTTTAGAAGTTTATTTATTAAGTTAACTTCAAAAATCCCATCTCCTATTTCAATACACTGTGATTAACACAATTGGTTTTCCACAGAAGGAACAAGTTGTTTTGCTCACAAAGAATGTTCAGGGACGCGTAAGGATTACAGGTTCTGAGGCTCACTTGGCTGCACTCGGACACACCCGCCCCTAGTCTTTCAGTTCTACTCCTTCCCAATTCATAACCTCATCTTACATAAAAGACTTGGTACAATTATGTGTTTATCTTGAATTGTGATTCTGCCACTTGTACAATTAGATTTTAGGCCTGATTAACACCTATGCTTTTCCTGCAGGTTCAAGAAATAAAAGATTATTCTAAATGTCAGCCTCGAAACTCCCTTGTTGCTTGCTCCTGTGTCTTGAGAAGTGAGTTCAGTGTTCTGAGCTTACTTAGGCTGTAATTTGTTTAGCTCCAGCAGAAGTGGCAATTTCAATGATGCAGTTTGAGAAGCATCATTGTCGTCATGGTGAATGTTCAAATACAGGCTCTTTTGATTTTCCAAAGACATCCATTTGATTGACACTTTATTCCAAGCAAAATACGGTGATAATTTGTATAATCATAACACTACTGCAAATCACTGATTAACAGGATCCCACTCAAACAGGTGGTCAGTTCCTCTCAGAAGCCCAACTTGAGGATTTCTATCCGGGGACCATCCTTGGTCCCAAGAATGTTATTGGTTAATTCAAACCAGGAAAACAAATGCTACTCTGAATATTTAAAACAAATATAATTCAATTCAGGGAATCATTTATATAGCTTGTGGAGAAGCCAAGAAACCAATGTAGAAATGTGGAAAAAAAAAAAAATGAGCAGCAGCAGGCATCTTTCTCCACCGCTAGGCTGCAGGGACAAGGAAGAGCATGTTGTTTTCAGGGCTCAGGAGGTGAGATCACTCCTTGGAACCTGGATCCACTGGAGGCCTGTCTTAGGAAAGCAGTTGTCAGAGACAGTACCTGACACTGTCTGTATTTTTATACGTGCAATTTTGTGCCAAATTCAACCAGAAGCCACTGACAGAGAAGTTTGAAAAATGCAGCCTTGGGTAGGTCAGTGCCAATCTGTTACTAATCAGAGCAGGAATAAAGGAGGACTGTACCGTGCACCTGAGGTCAAAGAAGCAGGAGGTGACAGAATCGTAGTGGGCTTTGCTGAAGTCTGCCTCACTTAGAAAAGACGTAGGGCTCTTTTCCTAACACTTGTCAGACTACTAAGTGATTAGGTCTCAGCACAAGTGTTGACTTGCTTCATTCCTTCCCAGTGTAGCTTTCCTTTTATCCCAGCTTTGGTTTGCAGACAATGAAGTAATAATTCCAAGCAATTCATGTTAATATAAGATTTATTACTTTTATTGAGGTGGAAAAAGTATTTACAGTCCTACACCATTCAACCAAAGAAAAATCCTACTGGTTCCTAAATATACACAAAGGTTTTCCGAAAATACCTCATCTTCTATTATTTGACAAGTCCTTCTGTGTCCAAAGTCCAACCTAATACTTCCAGTCATGAGAGAGAACTCAGAAGCTATTCTCTACTGGTTAGAGGACAAATGGATTCTCTGGGTCTTTTCTTAGTCATCTATAAAACTGGAAACCTGATGCTCAAAATGGCCATGACTCAGTCCAAAGGTGGGTTGTTACTTCAATTAATAGCTAATGAAAGAATAGGTCATTTAAATAATCCTTCGTTGAAAGTCTCACAGAGATGCTGCCATTGTTGCCCTGGTTTATGGGTAAAGACCTTCAGATACAGAGAATATCATCAGAAGAACAGGGTATCTGACTTTCATCTATCGTTAAGACTATTCCTATTATATCTTTTGACTAATAATCAGGGCCTTTTACCTGATTAACAAGATAAACTTATGATACAAATCGGAGCATAGCCTTGTATTCTCATGCATCAGAATGTCACACGTCAAACTTAGTGTATGTTTTTCTTTAAGTTTATTGACGGCATATGTGACCATATATTGGAATAGATCTGAATGTTAAAGTTCATACTTGGAAGCATTTTCTGGATGGTTAATTTAGCTCATTTTATGTGAAGATATATGACATTTGCCTTCTCTCTCCAAGAAACAATCTCTAGTTTGTAACCAGTGAATCTTTAAAAATAGAAAATTCCATAACCTTTCCCCAATTCATCCCAGCATTGCAAGAGAACTATTCCTAATCTGGAGACTTAGGCTAGATCTATTTTGCACTATCTTCAATAGAAAGACAATTACTGCTCACTTCTTTCCCCTAACATTCTTTCTAAGGCAGAGAGCTTGCAATTTTCAAACAGATACTGACAACTTCTATATCTAACCAATATTTAGCTCTATATTAAATTTGTGGTCTAAAAGTCAACTTGAACTTCAGTGAGTTGATGTTGAGGGTCAGTTACTGTTTCTTAACTGCTGTGTCCTTTTATATTTGTAATTCCAAGCCTCTTTAAATCAAATATATTGTTCATTGTTACTTATATATTAAAAATATTACATTCATACACAGACTCATTGTATTTTGTAGCTATATATATATATATATATATATTTATATATTTAGGGTTAATAACAGCCACTATTTACTGAGCACTCTTTATATACAATGTCATGACAGTCATGGCAAGCAGAATTCATGTCCATTTTAGTCCAAGAAAAAAAACTGAAGCTCAAAGAATCAGAACATTGCTGAAGCTGCAATTAGAATTCCAGGCTATCAACTCTAAATTCTGCTCTGAACCATCATACACAGATTATACTACCCTTCAAACATATCTTTTAAAATCCAAGTTTCCCAAAACAGAAAACCCAAATGGTCACATCTTTTGTACATAAAGATCTGTTATTTACCTAATACATTTAAACTCTTTCGATAAAGTTCCTTGTCTGAAGGAGACTGGCAGCATTACTATTTATAGTTACACTGCTAATTAGCCTTCAACTATTTGTATAGCATGTATGTAGCTTTGTTTTTTTATACATATATTTACATTTGTCAACCTTTTGTTAAAAGTATAAGATGTTACTTCTTTCTGCTTCTTTTCTACAGAATTTAAACTCACATTCTGTTTACTTTCTTTCCCGCCTCTCAGGGGACAAGGATGAGAATTTCTTATCTATGTTTTGGTTCAGAGTGGCTGCCTCCAACCTTGTTGGCACAAGGGCCCAGTTTCATGAAAAACAACTTTTCCACAGACCGTGATGGGGCTAGGGTTGGTCTGGGGATGATTCAAGCACGTCATATTTATTGTGCACTTTATATCTGTTCTTATTACATTGTAACATAATGAAATAATTACACAACTCACCATAATGCTGAATCAGTGGGAGCCCTGAACTTGTTTGCCTGCCACTAGGCAGCCGGACAGCCACAGCCTGAGCTCCACTTTAGATCATCAGGCTGATTGTCATAAGGAGCCCTCAGCCCAGATCCCTCCCATGCACAGTTTACAGCAGGGTTCACGCTCCTGTGACAATCTAATGCCACCACGGATCTGACAGGAGGCAGAGCTCAGGCAGCGATGTGAGCAGTGGGGAACAGGTGTAAACACAGATGAAAATTCCCTGGCTCATGTGCGATTCACCACCTGCTGTGTGGCCTGGTTTCTAACAGGCCCCAGATGGTACTAGTAGTGGGTTCGTGGCCTGGGGGTTGGGAACTGCAGGTTCAGAGTGCCTCTCAGAGTCTGGTACGGGGAAGGACTCAACAAGTGTTTCATTAATAGACAAATGACAACAAGCATAAATGTAGCCCTCACACATAAGACAGCATGCAACTGTCAAACAGATACTGACAACTTCTATATCTAACCAATATTTAGCTCTATATTAAATATGTTGTCTAAAAGTCAACTTGGACTTCAGTGAGTTGATGTTTTCCATATGTGGTGACTCGTTATTCAGGTTTGTGTATATATATATGTTTTTCGATTAAAAATTAGGTGACAACTTTCTTATTATAATAAGACAGAAAATCTCCCTCCTTGGGTTAGCTAAATTAATAAACTGTGAGATTAAAATAAAGAGTAAAAAATAGGGTGGTGCCTGTGACTCAAAGGAGTAGGGCACCGGCCCTACATACTGGAGGTGCTAGGTTCAAATCCAGCCCCAGCCAAAAAGCGCAAAATAATAATAATAAAATAAAATAAAAATAAATAAATAGTAAAAAATACTATGTTGTCATTATTATTTCATTAATGACTAACAGTACACAAGACATAGCAGTATTTGTTGATTTAATATATTGATTCACAATTTTCTTTTTCTTAGAGATGGGATCTTACTTTGTTGCCCAGGCTGGAGGAATGGGTTGATGTGACCATAGCTCACTGAAATCTCAAACTCTTGGGTTCACGTAATCTTTCCAATTCAGCTTCCCAAGTAGCTTGGACTACGAGTGTGTGCCACCATGCCCAGCTAACTTTAACATTTTTTATAAAGATGGGGTTCTTTCTGTGTTGCCCAGGCTGGTCTTGAACTTTTAGCCTCAAGCAATTCTCCTCCCTTTACCTCTTGAAGTACTGAGATTACAAGCGTGAGCCACCATGCCTGGCCTATATATTACTTTTAGGGGGTGATATCATATTCCCTTCCTAAGAGATATTTGGAATAGCAGAGTAAATGCAACAATACTAATGTTAAACAACACATAACTAAAATATATTTAGTAAAAATATATTCAGTTTCTGTTCTTAAATATAATGATAAAGAGAATAATAGTTGATTCTTTTTGATCTTTCATTATGAGCTGAAACAGTAATAAGAATTTTATATAGATTGTATTTTGAGTCTACAAACGAGCATTTCTGTTAAAGAAGTTCCTATTTTATAGATAAAGGATTTGAAACACACAGAGATTGAGAAAATTTTCCCAAATTATAAACCTCATAACTGGCCTTCTCAGGATTTAAATCTATGTACTTTAACTCAATGTCCATAATCTTTACCATTATGGTGTATTTACCCTCAAAGCATAAATAAAACTCAGTAGTTTCAGTAAATACTAATACAAGCAAAATACAGGCCCATGGATGTTTGTTAGCATGGAGATAAGCTGAAGATGTTCTATCATTCTGTTTGATTTATGTCTGTCACGTTCTGAAATAAATTGCACTCTTCCACTACACAGGGATAATTTCTCCACCAAAGCAAAGTGTTAGCTACAAGAAGGTATTGAATATCTATAGCACATTCAGCCAAGAGTAGGACACAGAATGATTCTTCCCTTCAAAAATTACCTATGGTTTTTAAACATGTGTTTACATATTTTCCTTGCCTGAAGAAAAACTCTAATAAGTTGTTTTATAATTTTGGTTTTCTACAAAGGATCTATCAGAGTTTCATTTCAGCTCACAGCTATGCTGTATTATTTTCAATTATTAAAAATCATTAATACATGTAATAGGTGCATATTTTATGGAAATTTGACTATAACAGGCTATTAACTCGACAAGTGAAATTTAATATTTTCTCCCAAAATACTATTACTATAAGAGTTAGAATATTTGTGAAACAATATGAAGTTATATTGATAGCATAAATTCGTAATGGAGTACAGATCATAGTTTGCCTTTGCCTCAATGAAAATAATAAATTTATTAATTGGCTTGTTTTATTTAATGCTTACTTATTCTTTTCTTTCTTGATGTTAAATTATGTATCTGGTTGTCTCCTATTGTCTCTTTCTCAGAAGTCTACAAGATTCATTGTTTTTTAAATGCAAATCTGCATATTTTAGTAGTTGAGTCTGTCTCTTTAGAAAATATATGCTTTTTTTTTTAATTAGAGGAAGAAAATATGTTTCCTGTTAAGAAAAGTATTACAGAACCAAATGTTTTAGAAAGGGGTTATAATTTAGAGATGTTTCGTAAACTGCACTAAAAATCATAGCAAAGGAAAGTAGGTTTCTACATTCTCAGCAGGTTGCTTGTAAATCCAAATGACATGCATGATGTGCTGAAATATTCCGTGACCGACTCGCCACATTACTGCACCATTAATATAAGAAGCTCCTCTAGCAGCTCACCCTCTGCATTCTGATGAGTGGAATTGTTTGTGTCTCAACTGGAACTGTAATTGGCTCTCACCCTCCTCTCAGCCTTTCAGAATATTGGCATTTCTTTTGAGAAATTTCTAAAACATGGGAGGAACTAAATGAGGGCAGGAGGATCTTTTAAATAGGTGAGATCTCCCAGCAAGTACAAACTCGTCGACATTCTCAAGGTTTATTTGGGTAGCAACTATTACCTCTGGCACAACAGACGTTATAGAATTTATAATAATGTTTTTTCCATATTGTTTCCTGTGTCACCTACAAATGAAGTCAATGGCAGCTTTTTTTCTAAAGCAATGCTTTTTGCCCAGAAATCTGTCTTATTTTAAATGAATAAGTATAGTGTTCCATCTTTTTCATAAGCCACATTTATAGATCATTTTAATGGTATAATAATACAGGATTTTATTCTCACTGAAATTTTTTCTTGAATATTCAAGTTTTCTAATAGGTAAATGATTTTCTCACCAAAACCAAAACTCTAAAAATGTATAATAATACCAGAAGTATTTATTGAACATTTAGGTGTCAGGAAATATGCTAAGCACTTCAATATACTTCCCTTCTTAATCTTAATTTTTTTTTTTTTTTTTTTTTTGTAGAGACAAAGTCTCACTTTATCACCCTCGGTAGAGTGCCATGGAGTCACACGGCTCACAGCAATCTCCAACTCCTGGGCTCAGGAGATTCTCTTGTCTCAGCCCCCCCAGTAGCTGGGGCTACCGGCGCCTGCCACAATGCCCCGCTATTTTTCTGTTTTGTAGTTCGGCGAGGCCGGGTTTGAACCCACCACCTTTGGTATATGGGGCCGGTGCCCTACTCGATGAGTCACAGGTGCTGCCCCTTAATCTTAATTTTTAATGTTGGTATTAGTATCTTAATTTTACTAATAAAAAAAGTGAGACTCTGGAACTACATGATAGCTTCTGTAACCCATTTCTAAAAAAGTAATCAGCAAGAGCTTGAATTTAGGTTACCTTGACTGAAATATTTAATCTCCTAGCCTGCATTCTGCTTTATGAGGAGTGTATGTTTCACCCGTGTATTTCTTAACTGAGAGGAAATATATTTCAAAGGGTTTTCTTTCATATTTTTAAAATACATTCTTCAGTGTTGCTTTTTCTCTGTCAATTATGTTTCCTTTACAAACATTTTTAGTTTTCATAATAAAACTAAACTAAAACTAAAATAATAGTTGTCTATTTTTTGAGACTTTGGGAAAAAAATAAGAAGTTAACTGATGACTTCATATGGAGCCTCACAGTCAAAGGACTCTATAATATTTTATTTGACAATGTGAACGTTACTTTCTTGGCATTATTATTACTAATATTGCTAAATATTATGATGCAGTAATTGTCTGTTTTCTTTTCTGAATGTAGTAATCTTCATCCAATCTTTACGTGGTTTTTGTTTCTAGTCCTTATCTTAAACATTGTTATTGTTATTAAATTTTTAGCCTTTTAAATTCTGTGAAGGTTAAAAGTGGAAACCCAATTACACATGTATATGTAAAAGTAAAAAATAAAAAAAAAGAAACTTTTTAGTTTTCTTTGCATTCTACTCAACACAGAATTAAGTACATTTAAAGTTGTTCATAGTGTTTCATTTCCTTACTATAAAGTCAGTAATAATATCTCCTCTTTTATTTTAGATTTCATTAATTTGTGTGTTCACTTTTATGGTCTTCATGAATCAACTTTTCATAATTATTTTGATATGTTTCAAAACAAGTAAATTTTGGTTCTTTTTTTCCTTTTGGTTGTTGTTTTTGTTTCTATTTCACTGATTTCCACTTTAGGATTTATTATTTCCTTTATTCTTCTTGCTAGAAGTTGAGTGTGATCTTCATTTTCTGATTTCTTAAAGTGAAATTTTATGTTACTAATTTCAAAGCTTTCTATTCTACTGATATATATATTTACAGCTATAAATTTCTTTCTGATCAAACTGTTTTAGCTTGATCATTTAAATTTCTATATATCATGTTTTTATTTATATTCAATTAAATTGATTTCAAATTCCCCTTGTGATTTCTTTTTTGAACTGTAGATCTTTAAAAATCCATTGCTTAAGTTCTACGTGTTTTTGGATTTCCCCAATGTGACTTTGTACTTGATTTCTAATTTTATTCTATTGTGATTGGAATTACTTCTGGATAATTTTAATCCTTTACTTTTATTGAGAATTGTTTTATGGCTTGGCATATGATTTGTCTTGGAGACTACCCCACATGGACTTGAAACTAATATATACTTTGCTCTTGGGGGCTGACAATTCTTCAGAGGAAAGTTAGGTAAAGTTAGTTTATGGTTTTGTTTGAGGATAGTATATGCTTGTTGATTTTCATCTTAATAATTATATCAATTCTGGAGATTGGTGCATTACAGTTTCTAAATCTTATTGTTCAATTTTTTTATATTGCCCTTCATTATGATCTTTCTTAGTCCATAAACTTGAAGGCTCTGTGGTTAGGGGAATATATGTCTAAAATCATCAAATTTTCCTGAAAAATTGAGATTTTTATGATTATGAATGCTCATCTTTGTCTATGATAACTTTTTTTGTTTGGTTAAGATCTATTTGGTGTATTAATATAGCCATTCCAGATCTCCTGTGGTTATTGTTTGCATAGCATGGGTTTTCGTACTTTTACAATTATAATATCTATGCCTTTGAATCTAAAAACTTCTTCCTGCTAATATATGATATAGTGTATAAACTTGTTTTTATTTTTCATTGACTTTATCTTTAAACCTGTACCTCTGTGATTTAAATCCAAATTATAATTAATGTAATTATTGATGTGATTGTACCTGTAGCTACTTTTTATTTTTATATTTGTCTCATCTTTTTTCCCCCTGTATTTCCTTTATTGTGTCCTTTTAAATCAAATATATGCCTTACAGTACATATTTTTATTCTTTTTTTATTTATTAGCCAAAGGTTTATCTATTTTATTGACCTTTTCAAAAAACTAACTTTTTGATTTATTGATCTGTTATATAACCCTGTTGTTTTCAATTTCATTTAATTCTGCTCTAATTTTGCTTATTTCTTTTCTTCTCCTGGGTTTGGCATTGGAATGTTCTTCTTTTCCAGTTGCTTGAGATGTCCCATTAAGTTGTTAACTTCCTGTCTTTCCATTCTCTTCCGGAAGGCTTGCAGTGCTGCAAATTTCCCTCTTAGGACAGCCTTTGCGGTATCCCAGAGGTTCTGATAATTTGTGTCTTCATTATTGTTTTGCTCCATTAGATTTGGTAATTGCCTTCTTAATCTCATCTATGACCCAGCTATTCTTCAGCATAAGGTTATTTAGTTTCCATGTTTTTGTATAAGTATGCAGATTCTTGTAGTTATGGAGTTCAAATTTTATTTCATGATGGTCTGAGAAGATGCAAGGAATAATTTCTATTGTTTTAAATTTGCTGCAGTTAGACTTAGGACCTAAGATATGATCAATTTTGGAGTATGTTCTGTGGGCTGATGAGAAAAATGTGTACTCAGTTTTGTTAGGATGTAATGGTCTGTAGATGACTGTTAAATCCAATTGTTGAATGGTTGAATTTAAGTCTAAAATTTCTTTGCTTAGCTTCTTTTTGGAAGCTCTAACCAACACTGCCAAAAGAGTGTTAAAATCACCAACTATTATTGTGCTAGAGGAAATCAAGTTGCTCATGTCTGTTAGAGTCTCTCTTAAAAATTGAGGCACATTTTGGTTGGGTGCACAAATGTTAATATTTGAAATCTCATCATGTTGAGTGTTACCCTTAACACATATGACATGACCATCCTTATCTTTCCTTACCTTTGTTGGTTTAAAGCCTATTGTATCTGAGAATAAAATTGCAACACCTGCCTTTTTCTGATTTCCATTTGCCTGAAATATACATGACCATCCTTTCAACCTGAGACTATATTTATCTTTAAAGGTGAGATGAAATTCTTGTATACAGTAGATATACGGCCTGAGTTTTGTATCCAGTCAGCCAATCTGGGCCTCTTTAGAGGACAATGTAAGCAATTCACATAATTGTAAATATTGATAAGCCTGGTAGAATTTTGGATATTGAGGTTTTCTAAGGTCCAGTGGACATTTTTAATCCTTTCACCACTATGGAGGTTGGAATTTGATCAAAAGTTTCTGAGTGAGTTTACTTTTGTGGTGGAGGATTGTGCTGGTCATTATGGAGAACAGGTCTAAGAATATCCTGGAGAACTGGTTTAGTTTTGGCAAATTTCTTCAACACGTGAATGTCAATAAAGTGTTTAATTTCTCCATCATAAATGAAAGTCAGTTTAGCAGGATACAGGATCCTGTGTTGAAAGTTATTTTGTATTAGGAGATTAAAAGTCGATGACCACTCACTTCTAGGTTGAAAGTTTTCAGCTAGAGATCTGCTGTCATTTTAATATTCTTCCCCTTGTAGTTTATGTTTTTCTTAAGTATGGCTGCTTGCAGAATTTTCTCTTCCATTTTAACTTTGGTGAAGTTAATTATAACGTGTTTAGGAGAAGTCTTATTCAGGTTGAGTCATTCTGGGGTTCTGAAACTGTCTGCTATCTGAATTTCAGAATCTCTTGGCATGCTGGAAAGTTCTCCTTCATTATTTCATGAAGAAGAGCCTCTGTGTCTGTTGAAGCCATCTCGTTGCCCTCTGGAATTCCAATAATGCGAATACTAGTTTTCTTTGAATTATCCCAAAGCTCTCTGAGAGAATGATCCATTTTTGCTCTCCACTTCTCTTCCTCTTTGAGCATTTGGGAGTGTTCAAAGGCCTTGTCTTCAATGTCAGAAATCCTTTCTTCTGCTTGTTCCATTCTGTTTCTGAGGAATTCTACTGTATTTCTGACATCTCTGTGGGCTGCAAATTCTTGTCTCAATGTATCAAAATCTTTGGTGATTTTGTCTTTGAATTCATTGAATTCTTGAGACAACTTTTGAAATGTTCCTTAAATTGCTAATTTCAACTTTACCTCCACTGTATTAACCTTATTTGAAATCCAAATTCTGAATTTGATTTCTGACATCTCAGCCATCTGTTTATGAATGGGATCTTCAGTTGTGTCCAGCATGTCATTCCTTGGGGGAGAGGGTTGATCTACTCTGGTTACTAATGTTACTGGAATTTTTCCCCTGATTCCACCCCGTGATTATTTTACACTGTTTGGTTATATGAGCAGATAAGGTCAAGTTAGTTTGGGGGCTACAGGAGTCGTGATTAACCAGCTCTTTGCCCAAGAGCTGGGACTGGTGTCTCTACTATATGCTTTCATAGAGTAATCATTTTATGGGAAATATTTCAAAGGAATTAAAAATAATGAACTACTGATACATAGTTGTGGTAGGAAGAGAGTTCTTGCAAAAATGGATACAGTCAGAGTCAAAGGACCAGGACCCAACACTATGACTCTGGGAATTCTAGACCTTGTGAATAATGTGATGGACCCTGGTGCCCTGCCACACTGAGTGGCTCTGCGCCCTTAGGAAGTGTCTGAGTGAGAACCTTTTAATAGAAGGGATCATCTAACGTTTAAATAGAAGGGATCATTTTCTGGGATATCTTTTTCCAGAATAAGAGTTTATATCAGCATCTTAAGCAGATATTAAAGCTGAGGACTTCTTGATTTTTGAACATGGCTGATTTCTAATCACACTTCACCATAACACCCCAATGATGCTAAATTTTACCTATTTTTTACCCCTAGAAATGACTAGTTCACATATATAGATATCTAAATATATAACAGGAAAGATTTGGGATAAAGGGGTGGCAATTTACATATTATAGTTTGGATTTGCAGTACGTTATCTAGAGTAAATAGAAAATAGAAAAATGAAAGGCTTGAAGGAAAATATAAGGCAGAATGAAATGACTGCTATGTAGAGGTATACATTTAGTTCTATGCAAAGAGAAATAATTACATCTGTCATGTGCTAACATGAAAAGTTTCAAGGAGGCAAAGAGGACATAGCATTGAGTTTACTAGAATTGGATTGGGAAAAAATGGTATTCTGTGATGTGAGATGAGCATGAAGGAATGGAGATTTGATGTGGACTCATTGCTGCAATTAGACATAACAGAAGATATATTTATAATAGAAGCAGAAAAACAAACACATTGAATGCCTTGGATATTAGCTTAAAGAGGATAGAAGAAAATAATAGAAAGTTTTCACTATTTATTTCCTTGAGGAGTGGATGGAATACAAAGAGTGTTTGAATTTTTTTTTTTTTTTTTTTTTTGCAGTTTGGCCAGGGCTGGGTTTGAACCTGCCACCCTCGGTACATGGGGTCAGCGCTCTACTCGCTGAGCCACAGGCACCTCCCAAAATGTGGAGAGTGTTTGAATTATATTTGAGGATAATAATTTTTGAGCTCAGGTAGTAGAATGAAAAAGAGACTTACATATTTAGTGGTTTCAAGAAGAAAGGACTGTTAATTATCTGTTTTTAAGCCAGCATACTGCACAACAATTCTTTAAGAACACTCTGCATTTACCACAATCACCTTTTATGTACTAATCCATATTTTGCAAATGAGAGTATTCTCCATTGAAAGAAAAACAAAAGGGAAAGGTAATTTCCTCAAAAAAGAGTTGCAGGCAAAAGAATGGGAGGATATAAAATTTACAGAAGCTTGGTAGGAAGTTCTTGACCATTTATTTCTCTGCTACAGAATGAGACAGTTGCAACCTTTTCAGAGATTCTTGAGTATGTGGCAGCTTCCTTCAAATGTTGTGAGAACCTCTTTATGTGTTAGTTTAAAATCTTCAGTGTTTTCTTCCTCTACATTCAAAGGCATCAGCCTTTCTTTTCTTTGGCATTGTCTTCATCATCTTCATCCCACAAACAGTTTCTAAACATCATGGAGACTGTTAAGAATTAAGCTTATGTGCTCAGAATACACTGAGTAGCTCCTGTTTTACTGATAGAACATGAACTGATGCCATTTTGGGTGTGGTAGATCTAACAGAATCTAAAAAAATTCAGGATATGAAACTGACTCTCTAATCTTATTGTATGTAAAATTTAGTAGTAGCATCATTATCAGTGCAAAATGGAAATTAGACACTGATAATCCTTAGCATGTAGTTGCAAAACAATTAGTTAAATTATCACATATGATTTAGCATTTATTTAAGAACCATTTTGAAAGACTTCTTTTCTGAAGAAGTTTTAGCAATACAAGATAATGGAGGGAGACAATGAATACAAAAACTGAGGGATAGATTGGCATCTTATAAATGCACAGAAAACTTCAATAAAGAAACTGATAGACTTTCTACTTTAAATTTCCACTTTAAGGCCAAGGTGCAGAAACAATTTATTATAGCCTGACAGCCAACATTTATAAAAACCAAATCAAACATGTGATCTTTATGCAAGAAGATGAAAAATCAATTACAGTTTTATCAATTTGTTTTGGTTGGGCCATTGGTTTGGAATAAGTAAAACCCTAAAAAAAAAAGGAACATTTGGGAAAATGTTTTTAAATGTGAATACCTTGAGTATTCTTCTGTGTTGGCCAGGTCTTTGGAAATCTACCCCGGAGTCTGAGAAAATTGATGGGCCAAAGGAAGAGGCTGACAAATTCATTTTTTCAATAATAATATTTAACAGAGACTTACAAACAGAGGCCATATTTTGGCAGTGGTATAAAGGTGAAGGAAGATGGTGGATTCATGTGCTGTTACTCCCCAGACCTAGGACTTTTATACTGTAGAGAAGGAATGTGTAGGACAATTGAAGTCAACCTCCTAAAGAAATTTAAGAATGTTATGTGAATCTGCCTACAGACAGGACAGGACTCAGGGTCCAGGTTGTTTTGAACCAAGGAAAGGATTTATGGTAACAGTAGACACAGAGGAAATCTAGAGGCTTTTCCAAAACAGAGGTTAATCAGAAGTTAGTATGGCAGATTAGCATCCAAGATGAAATTACTTTAGCTTCCACATCTGCTATTATGGGTTGAGTTATGTTTTCCTGAGATTCATATATTAAAATCCTAACATTCAGTACATGAGAATGTGACCTTATTTAGAAGTAAAATTGTTCCATAATTAATTCATTAAGATGAGGTCAGTAAGGTGGACCCTAACCTGATTGGTAGCTCTATAAAAAGGGGAAATTCAGACATACAGACAGACTTGCAAACATGGAGAATACTATGTGATCATGAAGGCAAGGCTTAGGGTGATGAATCTGCAAGTCAAGGTACACCAAAGGTTTCCAGAAAACCAGGAGAAACTAGGAGAGAGGCATGGAGCAGATTCTCACTCTCAGCATTCAGAAGGAATCATCCTTGCCAATGGCTTGCCTGGGGTTTCAGACCTCCAGAAATAGGTAGCTCGCAGAAATTTCTGTTATTCAAGCCTTCTAGTTTATGGTATACTCATACAGCAGATGTAGAAAATTAATACAAATGCCATTCCTAAGAAATTATGGTGTAAGGTACTACCATTGCAAATAGTTTCCTGATGGAAGGTCTACTTTCAGCTCTTTGAAGATCTTCCATGATTCTTTTCAAAAAGGCTATACTTGTTTCCAATGCCACAAATAGTGCATTAAGTGTTCCAATCCCATTATTTGGTATCTACATGTAAGAAAATAATATCATAAGGACATTTGCATTTGAATGTTCATAGCGGCTCAATTCACAATTGCAAAAATATGGAAACAACTCAAGTGCCCATCAATTCATGAAAGGATTAACAAACTGTGTATTAATAAACTGTGGTATATTAATGAAACAATTTGATTAACAAACTGTAGTATATGTATACTATGGAATACTATTCAGCCATAAAAAGATGGAGACTTTGTATCTTTTGTATTTAATCTGATTTGATTTGGAAGTCATTTTCCTAAGTAAATTATCTCAAGAATGGAAAAGTATTCAGTACTTTGTACTCAGTACTTTATCCTATGTAGTCAGTACTATGTTGAAACTAGTAGACCAACAATTACAGGGCCATGGAATACAAAAAGGGGGAAAGGGACTTGGTAAGTTCTTACCTAACAGGCACAATGTAGAGATACCTGACACACTTCCTGAGTCAAGTACTCAGCTGCAACACAAACTTTACCTTATAAAGACAATGATGTAACCTAATTGTAGCACCTTCAGATTAATCTGAAATTAAGAAAAAAAAATGGCTTCCTGAATCCAGTGAAGGATCAGAGATTCCTGGAGAAGGAAAGAATAAGTAGCAGTACTTCACCTCCAAAAACACAATAAGCTTTCTTACTATAATTGGCAGTGTAATTGGAATACACATAGTAATGAGAATGATGTTAATTAAGGAAGCATTCGTGGGACTTATTGACGATAATCACTATGACTGATAATGTGTGCATTTAATAACATCTTGCCTTATTCAACTAGCAGTGGCCATAAAAGATAATGACAAAAATAATCCTCCCAGTCAGCAGAACTTTAAACGTTACATTTAAGCGTTCATCTTGGCTGAAAGAAAAAGTGGCCAGGGACACAGAGCTACATAATTTCATGAGCAGTGGGTATGGCTGGTGGTTTGGCTGGATGTTCAAAGATTGGAAGAAACAACCTTGGTGACAAGTTGTGGGGAAGAAGTATTAGGATGAACTTTTCATACAGGCACAATTGATTGGATAGGTATCAAAAGGAGGCCCTCAGTAATCAGGTGGATACAATAATCTTCACCGTGGATGTTTTCCCTCTTTACCAGCCACTCTGAGCCTTTTAACACTGGAATATTTTTGCTAGTGGAAACAACACAGGAACAATTGAACAGGAAGTTGATATGATCATTTGTCTTTTAGTCACCTTCGTCTTTTATGGCACTGAATCAATAGGCAAGAAAGGCTTACTATCCTGGCTGGTGATCCAAAACATAGAGCTAAAAATACATAGTAAGAGTCAATATGGTTCTAATGAAAGCCAATGTGAATGACAGGAACTCAACTCAGGCAGACTAATAACACAGATCCTTCAGGCACGAAGGCAGGGATGACTATGTTAAAAGTCCCTGACCTGCTATGATGCTGGCTGAAATCCAGCTGATCTAAAAATGGCAAGAGGAAGAAAGAAGTTTTAAATACCATCTGTGGCCATGGATCCAGTTGCATGAGTGTTGTATTATATATTTATTGAATTTTACATTTTTATTTACACACATTAACCATTTTTGCATTGTTTTCCCCTTTCCCTATATTGCATATAAATGCATTATTATTTAGCTCTATATTTCAGAGTTTGTCATTTCCTAGATATCCACATATCCATATATGAACATATTAATTTTTTGATAACTGATGTTGAATACAAATGAATTTTACACTGATAAATATGAATAACATGTCATACTTTGTGTCTGTTCTCTTGAGGATACAATGAGCATGACTTTAGTTATATAGATAGTCAACCTAAAGCTTATTTATAACTTGAATATGAGAAAAACAATGTACATCAAAGTCAGATTATTGCTTTGCAACTTAATGTCACCATTCTCCTATTCCTAGTTTCCTCTGCATTGCTAGAAACTACACTTCTGGAAGTGTCTTCATTATATGATTGAAGGCTAATTTGATAATGGCAGGAACCCAGTTCAAGATATGAAAGACAGAAAAGAAAAATAATTCAATTGTAGACAAATGCATGGAGACGTGAGGTTCTCAGTGGCTTCCCACTGAACACATTTTGCTTTGTTGCTAATAGGTGAGACAAGATATAAACCTTATAGAGATTGTAAAAATTTATAACAGCTTTATGGTAAATTTTTTAGAACAATCTTGATGCTATAAATGGATGCTTTCCTAATATTTGACAGCAGATTATATGATCTCTAATTGACTTTTCACTAATACTCTACCATTTATTACAATAATCATCTAGATTCATATTAAATGATTTTTACTATGTAGAGTGGCTTCTGTTTTTTGATCAAGTCATGAGTGATAAAAATGAATAAATCCAGGCCCAGGCAACTAGGTCTGAAAAAAAATATGAATTTTGGGCAGCACCTGTGGCTCAAAGGAGTAGGGCGCCCGCCCCATATGCTGGAAGTGGGAAGTGGCAGGTTCAAACCCAGCCCTGACCAAAAACCACAAAAAAAGGAATTTTCACATTACATAAACAATATAGTTTGATTCATTAATGGATTAGGATTTGAATAGAGTCTGATAAGTTACAAGTTCTTCATACTCATTTTGTTTTCTATTTGAGAAGTATACTTAATAATGTTTACATTTTGAGCAGTTAGTTTTTGTGCTAGCACTTATACAAAAATTTCTAAGGTTAGCAGTAAGAAAATACTCTCATTTACATAACTGTTAATAGGAAAGTTATTCCACAGATAAATCTGAAGCCTGCCAACTTACATCCTGAATTAGCAATATTGACTTCAAATTGTCTTCATCTCTTTTTTTTAAAAAAAGGTACCAGCATATTTTATATAAGTGTTCCTAATATTTTATATTATTCTGCAGCTCCATTATAAAAAATTATAGAACTAAAATCAATGTATAATTCAGACAGAAAATTTCACTCAATTTTTAGCACATTTTGGGAGTTGACAATGTGAAGTAGGAGAATGCCTTCATTATTTCAGTCACATCACTGTTGCTTGCTATTATAAACAAGTTCTAATTAAATGTTCTATTTTGACATCCTTGTTTATACATGATGTAAACTAATAATTTTAGTAATAATTTTAATAACTTTTTAGAATCAATACCTACTATGAAAGCTTTAATTGTTGTGATGCTCAGGGGCATTGGCAACCTATATTCAAAATAAATCTATAGAGAATAAAAGGCCTTAGGGTAAAAAGTATTCTAGGCCTGACACAGTAGGTCATGCTGGCAATCCTGTTACTTTGGAAGCTTGAGGCAGGAGGACCACTTGGAGCCAGGAGTTCAAGAACCACCTGAACAACATAGTGAGACACAGTTACCAGCTGGATATGGTGGTGCATGCCTAATCTCCCAGTCACTCAGGAGGCTGAGGCAGGAGTATCACTTGAGCACAGGAGTTTGAGGTTGCAGTGAGCTATGATGATGCCACTGCACTCTAGATAGGGCAACAGAAGAGACAGAGTGAGATCCTGTTTCCCAAAAAAAAGTATTGTACATCAATATACTTCAACTAGATTGCTTGGCTTGCAGAACTGTGTAAGCAAATTCATTTACAATCTATTTTGTAGAAAATAATTGAATTATATAATGAAATAGAGCAAAAGAAATCATAAAATATGGAATAGTATAGGCCTTAGAAAAGTTGCTTAAATTTGGATTTGTCTCATTATTAAAGTCTGCATTATTTTAAAAATTATTTTAATATTGAAAAATTATTTATTGGTTACTTTTTATCAGTATGTCACAAATTATAGACAGGTTCTTGGCCAGGGAATAAAGCTATTACTTTAACAAAAGATTATGAACAATAACAAAAAAAATTTAGTGTACTAACCTTGATTATGTAAACAGAAAATCAGTACAATTATTTTGAATAAATGATAGAATTTATAAAGAATCATTTGAACAAATATATTAGAAACCCTCAAAGAACAATAATTATCAAGAGGCATGGGCTAACCAAAGAACATGACACTATAATCCAATCAAAAATTATTGAATTATTAGGGTCAACTGAAGACAATGTGTTTTGTGTGATAAACTATAATCCATATGTTTGAGTCGATTAGTAACCACTACTCACTTCAAACAAATAACTATATTGATTTTTATTAAGATTATAGTAGCAAATCAAAGACATCAAATGCAATATTGATTAGAGATGATTCACAGTTTCTAATGTAACCAGAAATTAAACCTTTTATACAAAATTATTGTTACTGAATATAAACTATTTAGGGAGAAACATTAAAAATAAAAAATACATATTGAAAATATTTTGGATGCTATACAAAATGTTAGTTACTATCATGTTTAAAAACAATTACAAATGAACCTTGAAGACATTTTGTTAAGTGAAATAAGCTACTCAAAAAGGACAAATAGTGTACGACTGATTCCACTTACATGAGATAAGTTAAAGTAGTTAAATTCATCAAGTCAGAACTTAAAGTGGGCAGTTGCCAGTGACTAGGGGAGAAGGGATGGAGTGTTTATTGCTTAGTGTGTAGGGTTTCTTTAGGGAAGGTAAAAAAATCTGGAAATAGGTAGTGGTGATAGTTGCACAACAATGTTAATATACTGAATGACACAGAATTGTACCCTTAAAATGGTTAAAATAGAAAATATTATGTAGACTTTGCCACAATTTTAAATAAATAAATAGGCAGAATTATAAGACATTAACCCTACCTTCAAAAAGTATGTGATCTGTTCAGGAAATGGAGCAAAGTTGCCATAATGAGGAGATACACGTCCTGATACAAGACAACACCTGACAAATTGTCAAACAATTGTGTAGGGTTTAGTTCATTCTCTAAGCATATCAGGTTAAAGCTGAGCCACTTTTTTCATCACAGGTGGACTTACTCCATCTGTAGCTTTTGAGCCGTCTATTTAGGTTGCCCCCAATCTTGTGAAAGGCATGCTGATTTACCTTTGGGTGTAGTGCAGTTCTACTGATTTTGTACACCTTTCAAGGAATTAGAAGTTTGGGAGGAACTGTATACTAATTTTTATGAGTTTAGAAAAAGAGGATCACTATGGTTTGGAATGGATTTGTGGAACTAGATGAACAAGAAGATATTTAAAAGAGATCATCAAAGATTCATATGGTTTTCATAAGCATTCAGGTTGAACAGATTATAAGAAAGCAAAAGGCATGTGCAGAAAATAATAATAAATAAATTTGATTTTAGTTAGTATAAAGGAACAGTAGGAGACAAATTTGGGAAGTAGATTAAGAAAAGCTTTGAAAGACCCAGGAATGAAGGGTAAGAGGAGGAAAAAGGAAGACACTGGAGATTTAATCTGTTTTTACAAGTTCCATTTCCTTCATTCAATTCAGTTGAATCACCAGGTAATTGCCCTAAAAATTATATTCATTAGTTGACTTTTTCTGTCTTCTTTGTAATAGAAACAAAAAGTTGAAGGAACATTATGACTTTTTAAATTAACTCTTTCTCTAAAATTTAATTCTAATAATTTAACCAAGACTTAAGAATATTTTTAAATGTATTTTTGACAGTTAATGAAAGTATTTGACCTATGAGATCTAAACAACTAAATAAAACTTGTATATATTTGAGGTATTACTTTTTTTTTTTTTTTGAGACAGAGTCTCACTTTGTCTGCCTTGGTAGAGTGTTGTGGCATTACAGCTCACAGCAACCTCAAACTCTTGGGCTTAAGCGATTTTCTTGCCTCAGCCTCCTGAGTAGCTGGAACTACAGGCACCGGCCACAATGCCTGGCTATTTTTTTGTAGTTGTCATTATTTTTTGGCAGGCCTGGGTCGCGTTCAAACTTGCCACCCCGGTATATGTGGCCGGCACCCTAGCCACTGAGTTACAGGTGCCAAGCCAGAGCTATTATTTTTGAATATATCACCAGATCTCCTATAAAAATGTTGTGTCTCTATAATAAAGTTGCAAATAATGGAGAAAAAAGAAATCTTAAAGCAGAGTTTGGGTACAATAGGTATTTTCCATACATCAATCAATTTACACCATTTCTTCTATATAATTCTATTACATTTTGCTGGAGTCTTAACATAATGAAACGGATAGGGACTAAGATGAGATTGCTTCTTTGCTAAGCTGACCCAGTGTTTAACTATTATTTGTTAGCCACTCTTGCCATTTTTAAAGACCTTATCATTTCCCGAGACCACCTTGATGGAACCACCTCTGGACCTTATTATTGCATGTCATTCAGTTGTCATGATTGCAGTAGCCTCTGTATTATATGAAAAATGTTAAGTTTCAAGACATCATATATGATTTATAATAATTTTTTTCTTCTCAATTTAACTAGATTCTCAAAGGAACTGAAAATAAATCAGTCCTCAAATTTTACTCTTGGGCCTGGGGAACAGAAGCAAGAGAATTGTGAACCCTTTGAGACTGGCAAAGGCCACATTTTCTCCCAAGTATGGTGTCACAACTGGTCCTAGCAAAATAAATATTTCTAAATGTCCTTGAATTTTTTAGTATAATCTACTTTAGTCATGAAACTAAGAAAATAAAATTCATAAACTAGAAGGTGTGGGTAAAATCCATAAACTAGGAGGTGTAGGTACATGGATTCAGAATAGAATTATGAAGGAGATCTCCTATCATAAAACCTATCCATAATTGCCAAGACCATTCATTCTACATTTGTTAGCTCTCCATAATCTTCTGCACTAGAAGTATTCTGAGTCAAAGCCAAGTACAAACTAAAATACAAATAAAAAATCTAGTTACAATTAATTTAGAGTTCGCTGAAGGTATAATAATAGTGGTGCTACAATCTTTTTTTTTTTTTAAAGTGCTACTGTCCCCGATACTTAAAAATTAACAGTTTTAATTTAATGTGTATATTGCTTTGGGTAGTAAAGACATTTAGCAATGCTGATTCTTTCCTACCATAGGCATGGTGTTTTCTTCCTTTTGTTAACATCTTTGGCTATTTCTTTTCTCATGGTTTCTTAGTTCCCTCTGTAAGGATGCTTCACATCCTTTGTTAGGTACATTCCCAGGTATTTCATTTTCTTTGAAGCTACTGTGAAGTGTATTATGTCTTTGATTTGATTCTCAGCTTGACTATTATTAAAGTATATAGGGCTACTGATTTGTGGACATTGATTTTGTATCCTGAGACTTAACCCTATTCCTTGGTCACTTCCAGGAGCCTTGTAATTGAGTCCCTGGGGTTTTCTAAATATAAGATCATATCATCAGCAAAGAGGGACAGCTTCAAAACAGCATGGTACTGGCATAAAAATAGAGGTATAGATCTATGGAAGAGAATAGAGAACCTAGAGATGAAGTCAGATGTGTATCTCATGTATCTGATCTTTGATAAGCCAAACAAAAAAATACCTAGTAAAGATTACACTGGGGAAAAGAATCCCTATTCAAGAAATGGGGCTGGGAGAACTGGTTAGTCACATGTAGAAGACCAAAACTGCACTTGAACCCCTTACCACTTATAAAAATTGACACTTGTTGGATAAAAGATTTAAATTTAAGACACAAGATGTTAAAAATTCTAGAAGAAAGTGTGGGAAAAACTCTTTAACACATTGACCTGGGAAAAGATTTCATGAAGAAGATGCCCTTGGTGATTTCAGCAACACCAAAAACAAATAAATGAGATATGATCAAACTGAAAAGTTTCTGCACAGCTAAGGGTACAATAACAAAAGCATTTAGACAATTTTCAGAATGGGAGAAAATATATCGCATGCTAAGATTCTGACAAAGAGCTGGTAACTAGAACCTAAAGAGAATTCAAACTAATCAGCAAGAAAAGAGAAAACAATTCCATTTATAGTGGGCAAGAGATATGAATGTAACATTCTCTGAAGAACACAGACAAGTGGCCAACAAACACCTGAAAATATGCCCATTTTCCCTAATCAAAAGAGAAATGCAAATCAAAACCACCCTGAGATATCACCTAACACCAGTGAGAATAGCCCACATCAATAAGTTTTAAAGCTCTAGATGCCAGAGTGAATGTAGACAGAAGGGACACTTTTATGTTGCTGGTGGGTTTGCAAACTAATACAACAGTTACAGAAAGAAATATGGAAACTCTCCAAAGAGCTAAAAGTAATCCCACAATCCCATAATTCGGTATCCACTTAGAAGGAAAAATATCATTACCATAATGAAATTTGCACTAAAATGTCCATTGCAGCTCAATTCACAAGTCACAAAAATATGTAATCAACCCAAGTGCCCCTCAGAACATGAATGGATTAATAAACTGGGGTATATGTATACCATGGAATACTGTTCAGCCCTAAAAGATGAAGACTTTCTTTTTTAGTAACCTGGATGGAGTTGAAGAACATTCTTCCTAGTAAATTATCACAAGAATGGAAAAGCAAGTATCCAATGTAATCAATACTAATATGAAATCAATAGATAAACAACTACACACCCACATCAGACAAAAACACAATTAAATTCAAGTGGAGGGAAGACGGCAGTGGGAAAGAGAAGAGAAGAGGGAAGGAGATTGGTGAGCTCTCACCTAATGGACACAATGTACAGTATACTCCCTGGGTAAGTGGTCAACTACAACTTGAAATTTACCTAAGAAACAAATGTAAACAATGTAACCTAATCATCTGTATCCTCATATTAATCTGAAATTGAAAGAAAAACACTCAAGAATTTATTTATATTATATTATAATTGAGACCGATTCTCACTCTGTCAGCCTTGGAAGAGTTCCAAGGAGTCACCATCTCTTACAGCAACCTCAGTCTTTTGGTCTCAAGGAAGCCTCTTGCCTCAGCCTCTGGAGTGGCTAGGACCACAGGTGCCTACCACCAGGCCTTGTTAGTTTTTCTATTTTTACTATAGACGGGGTCTCACTCTTGCTCGGGTCAGTTTTAAACTTGGGAGGCAAGCAATCCACCAGCATCGGCCTTATCAAGGGCTGATTATGTCTATATCTATAATCAGTACTTGGCCTACTTAAGAACTGAAATATTAAATAAAGAAAAGCAGACTGGCTAAGAGAAAAATAGACAAAAAATAAAATTAAATTAACAGTTTTATTAAAAGAAAATATGTTCATTAAAATGACACAAACATTTAAAATTAGAAATTTATATTTGTCTTGATTTTGAAATAATTGTTTTAAAATGACACTGAGTTTGGAACATTATTGTGTTTATTCACTTGCACTCATTGCTAATTTCCATACTAAATCTAACCTACTTCACTGGGTTTTTCTGGGTTTTTCATAATAAGACATTATGTTTACCTTCCATATAGGATTTTCAGATTACACTTTTAACTATTACTACATTTATAATGAGTTTCTCAAAGCAAATACGTACAATGATATATTCACCTTTAAATCTGTATGCATTATATAATATTCTTTCTATGTTAAAGGTTAATGAGATGTTCCATGAGTGAATGAGTAAGTAGCAGGCACAAGAAATATAATTTATTATAAGTCAGTAAAAATTACTGATTGACTCAAAATGGGTAAGTATTTATGGAACATTAATCTATAACATAGATGGAAATGTTCACTGTATAGGGACAAATATTAAATGTTTTGGTTTGGAGATTATATAGTCTTGGTCACAACTATTTACTAATAATTTCATTACAGCAAAACAAACAAACAAACAAAAGCAGCAAAGATAGTACCTAAATGAAAGAATGTGCCTTTGTTCTAATAAAATTTTATTTACAAAGAGAGGTAAAGGGCCAGATTTTGCTTGTGAGTTGATGATGACAAATCTGAAAATTTAAAATAATTCTAACAAATTCACAGCTAGCATTACTCTTAGTGTAAGCTGATTAACATGGGAAAAAAATGTGTACTGATATCAAAAGATATCTAAAAAATTAAAGTAATTGGACAAAACTAGGTGAAAGACTTAATATATATTTTAAATGTCACAGTATATACTGATACAAGAAGAGATAGGTTAATACATATAAGAGAATATACACAAGGCAAAGTGTCAGTACATATCAATGAGCAGAACACAGATAACTTACAGCCATTAGAGAAATAGTTCTATCTATGTTTGATTCTTTAAATTCTCATGGACTAACATTAAAATACTTTTAAAGAGGGCGGAGTAAGATGGTGGCCGAGTAACAGCTTCCTTGCAACTGGGCACGGTGAGACTGGGGAGAGAGGACTTCAGGCACCGCTGGCAGGTGGGATCTGCCCAGAAACTTCCCTTTGGGGACACAGGGAGACAGTGTGAGACTTCTGGACACACTGAGGAAGGCAAAAGCAGCGGAGATTGGGCAAGTGGTTGCATGTGTTTCGTTCGGTCTAAAACTGTTGGCAGCTGTGGGTGGGGCAACAGTGGGACTGAAGGCTGGAAAGGCCTTGCTGTGTGCTGTTTGGGTTTCTTTTGGACGTGGCACTCAGTTGAACTGCCTTGGGAGAACTTGGGCAAGAGTGCAGGGGTCTTTGAGCGTTGTCCCAGACTGGGTCACCGAGCCAGACAGAGCCACCAATGTTTGGTTGTGGGCTGTGTGGGGCCATTGTGGGAGAACTGCCTGGGCAAGCTCCACCCTCAGGGTCGCAGAACAAACATCAGGTGAGATTTGAGTAATCTAGTGAGTGAGCAGCCTAAAGGCAGGGACTGAGATGCTTTGCAGCCTTAGCCCTCAGGGGCATAGGGTGAGACCAGTTTTGGCACACTGGGTAAGTGGATAGCCACTTAAGGAGTGATCCCAGCCACAAGCACTTTCCTGGGAAAGCTTCTGCTTAGCCCAAGTTAGCAACTTAAAGTGTCTTCTAAGCAGGCTGAGGAGGATTTAAACTCTCCACCCTGCAGGGTTTGAGAAATCATTAGAGACACAGGGTCACTCCCTACAAAGATCCAGTAACAACAGTGATTCAGCCAGGGTTTGATCTGGGAGAGGTACCTCCCCAACTCTGAGGATGGTCATAGGCAAGAGTGAAAAATAATCATGAGGTGGAATCAACAGAAAATCTCTGGCCTTATGAATAATCAGAGTAGATCAACTTCCCCAAGGAATGACAAAGTAGATACAACAAAAGATCCCTTGCATAAGCAAATGGCTGAGATGTCAGAAATAAAATTCAGAGTCTGGATAGCAAATAAGATCAGTGGAATGGAGGAAAAGATGGAATTAGAATTTCAAGCAGCAATCCAAAAGATGTCTCGGGAATTCAATGAATTCAAAGACAAAATGACAAAGATTTTGACACACTGAGACAAGAAGTTGCAGCCCTCAAAGATCTGAGAAATACATTAGAATCCCTCAGTAACAGAATGGAGCAAGCAGAAGAAAGGATTTCTGACATGGAAGACAAAGCTTTGGAATGCTCCCAAACTTCCAAAGAGGTAGAGAAATGGAAGGCAAAAATGGATCATTCTCTCAGACAGCTCTGGGATAACT